>JASVEL010014226.1:0-170731 GCA_032618575.1 Nicotiana noctiflora | reverse complement strand
CTTGTTATGAGTGTGGGGATACTCGCTATCTGGTTAGGGACTGCCCCAGGCATGGGAGAGGAGCGCCTCCACAGACTTCACAACCTCATTATGGTTCACAGGGTCAGCAGGCCATCGTTCCAGCTCCAGCTACCACCCCACCTGCCGAGCCAGCCAGGGGTAGGGATTAGGGTGATGGAGGCTGCCCCCGAGCGAGGGGTCGGGCTAGATTTTATGCTATTCCTGTTCGTTCCGCAGCTGTCGCCTCTGATTTTGTTATTACAGGTATTATCTTGGTTAGTCACAGAGAGGCATCAGTTCTATTCGATCCTGGTTCAACTTTTTCATATGTGTCCTCTTATTTTGCTTCACATCTGGGTGTGCCTTGGTTTCTTTGAGTGCCCCCATTTATGTTTCTACTCCGGTGGGAGATTCTTTGGTTGTGGACCATGTGTATCAGTCGTGTTTGGTCACTATTTGTGGTTTTGAGACCAGATTTGATCTTTTTTTGCTCGGAATGGTTGATTTCGATATTATTCTTGGCATGGACTGGTTGTCGCCCCATTATGCTATTCTTGATTGTCACACCAAGACTGTGACGATGGCTATGCTAGGCATTCCACGTATGAATGTAGTGGTACTCTAGATCACACCCCCAGCCGTGTTATTTCTTATCTCAAAGCTCAACGTATGGCTGAGAAGGGTGCTACTTATCTAGCTTATGTGAGGAACGTCAGTATTGACACCCCTTCTATTGATTCAGTCCCAGTGGTACATGTTTTCTCTGATATGTTTCCAGCTGATCTCCCGGGCATGCCGCCTGATAGAGATATTGATGGTATTGATTTGTTGCCGGGAACTCAGCCCATTTCTATCCCTCCGTACCGCATGGCTCCTCCTAAGTTGAAGGAGTTGAAGGATCAGTTATAGGAGTTGTTGGGTAAGGGTTTCATTCGACCTAGTGTTTCACCTTGGGGTGCTCCTATGTTGTTTGTGAAGAAGAAGGACAGTTCTATGCGTATGTGTATTGACTATCGCCAGTTGAACAAAGTTACAGTGAAGAACCGGTATCCTTTACCACGTATTGATGACTTATTTGATCAGATATAGGGCGCACGAGTGTTCTCCAAGATTGATTTGCGCTCTGGTTATCATTAGCTGAAGATTCGGGAGCCAGATATCCCGAAGACTGCCTTCAAGACTCGGTATGGTCATTACGAGTTCCTCGTTATGTCTTTCGGGCTGACTAATGCCCCAACAGCTTTCATGCATTTGATGCACAATGTATTCGAGCCATATCTTGACTCGTTCGTGATTGTTTTCATTGATGATATTCTGGTATATTCCCGGAGTCGGGAAGAGCATGAGCAACACTTGAGGATAGTGCTTCAGACTCTGAGGGAGAAGCAATTATATGCAAAGTTCTCTAAATGTGAGTTTTGGCTGAGTTCGGTGGCATTTCTAGGCCACGTGGTGTCGAGCGAGGGTCTTCGAGTAGATCTGAGAAAAGTGGAGGCCATGCAGGGTTGGCCCAGGCCCTCCGCAGCTACTACGATTCGTAGTTTCCTTAGTTTGGCGGGTTATTACCGTCGTTTTGTGGAGGGTTTCTCTTCGATCGCAGCACCTATGACCAAATTGACCCAAAAGGGTGCCAATTTTCAGTGGACAGAGGAGTGTGAGGCGAGCTTCCAAAATCTCAACACAGCTTTGACTTCGGCCATTATCTTGATGTTTCCTACCGATTCGGGGTCCTATATAGTTTATTATAATGCCTCACGAGTTGGACTCGGAGCAGTATTAATGCAGGATGGTAGAGTGATTGCCTACGCGTCTCGATAGCTGAAGGTCCATGAAAAGAACACCATGTCCACGATCTTGAGTTAGCTGCCATTATTCACGCCTTGAAGATTTGGCGTCATTATCTGTATGGGGTTCCTTGTGAGATTTACACTGGTCATCGGAGTTTGCAGCACTTGCTTAAGTAGAAAGACCTGGACATTCATTAGAGGAGGTGGTTAGAGTTGTTAAACGACTATGATATTACTATTCTTTATCACCCGGCCAAGACCAATGTGGTTGTCGATGCCTTGAGTTGCCAGGCGGAGAGTTTGGGGAGTTTGGCATATCTACCAGCTTCGGAGAGACCTATGGTGATGGATGTTCAGGCTTTGGCCAGACAGTTTGTTAGATTGGATCTTTCGGAGCCCAGCCGGGTTCTGGCTTGTGTGGTTTCTCGGTCTTCTCTATTTGATCGCATCAGAGAGTGACAGTTTCATGACCCTTATTTGCTTGATCTTCAGGACAAAGTTTGGTGTCGTGATGCTCGAGATATTACCATTAGGGATGACAGAGTGATGAGGATGTAGGGGTGTATTTGTGTGCCCAATGTGGATGATCTTCGAGAGTTGATTCTAGCCGAGGCCCATAACTGGAGAATTGACCATCGGGGATGACAGAGTGATGAGGATGTAGGTACTGGTTGTTGCCCAGAGGCCACTATGGTTACATATTTCTAGGTGCCTCAACTGCCAGCAGGTGAAGTGTGAGCATCAGCGTCCGGGTGGGTAATTACAGTAGATTGAGATCCCAGATTGGAAGTGGGAGCGCATCACCATAGACTTCGTATCAAGACTTCCACGGACTATGAGGAAGTTTGATTCTATTTGGGTCATTTTGGATCGGCTGACCAAGTCCGCCCATTTCATACATGTGTGCACTACTTACTCATCAGAGCGGTTGGCGAAGATCTATATCAGGGAGATAGTCCGGTTGCATGGTATTCCAGTTTCCATGATTTCAGAGAGAGGCACTCAGTTTACTTCACGGTTCTGGAGAGCTGTACAGCAGGAGTTAGGTACTCGGGTGGAGCTGAGCACAGCATTTCACCCCCAGACTGATGGGCAGTCCGAGCACACTATTCAGATTTTGGAAGATATGCTCCGTGCGTGCGTGATTGAGTTTGGAGGTTCATGGGATCACTTCTTTCCACTGGCGGAGTTTGCTTATAACAACAGCTACCAGTCTAGTATTCAGATGGCACCGTATGAGGCCCTATATGGTAGGAGGTGCAGGTCTCCCGTGGGTTGGTTCGAGCCGGGCGAGGCCAGGCTGCTAGGTACTAAGATGGTCCAGGATGCAATAGATAAGGTCAAGGTGATTCGGGATAGACTCCGTGCAGCCCAGTCCAGACAAAAGAGTTATGCGGACAAGAATGTTCGCGATGTGGCATTTATGGTCGGCGAGCAGGTTCTGCTTCGAGTCTCGCCCATGAAGGGAATCATGAGATTTGGGAAGAAAGGAAAGTTGAGTCCGAGATTTATTGGGCCTTTTGAGATTTTGAGGCGAGTTGGGGAGGTAGCTTATAAGCTGGCCTTACCTCCCATCCTAGCCGGAGATCATCCAGTCTTTCATGTTTCTATGCTCCGAAGATACCATAGTGATCCGTCACATGTGTTGGATTTCAGTTCCGTCAAGCTGGACAAGGATCTATCTTATGTTGAGGAGCCAGTAGCCATTATGGACAGGCAAATCAGAGAGTTGAGGTCAAAGAACATCGCTTCGGTGAAGGTCTAGTGGCGGGGTCAGCCGGCCGAGGAGGCGACTTGGGAGACCGAGCAGGATATGTGCAGCCAGTACCCTCATCTCTTCACTACTTCAGGTATGTTTTCTATGCTCGTTCGAGGACAAACGAATGTTTAAGTGTGGGAAGATGTAACGACCCGACCGGTCATTTTTTAAATTTACGCCCCGAACCCCAATTAACTGTTTTTCCTAAGTTCATTTCTGCTATTTTGGTTTGCCGGGATGTTCGGTTCTAGAATTCGGAGTGTTTTGGGACACTTAGTCCCTAAATGAGAACTTAATAGTTGAAAAATGGTCCCGTATTCGGAACAGTGTTAAGACGACATTGGAATGGAAATCCGATGGTTCCGTTAGCTCCGTTAGGTGATTTCCAGGTTAGCGGCATGTTCGGAATGTATTTTGGAGGTTCGTAGCTCATTTAGGCTTGAAATTCCGAAGTTTGAAAATTTTGATATCCGGTTGATAGGTGAGATTTTGATACGGGGGTCGGAATGGAATTCCGACAGTTCCAATAGCTTTGTTAGGTGATTTTGGGTATGTCTGCAAATTTTCAGGTCATTCGGACATCGTTTGGTCGGGTTTATGATTGGATGTTGGTTTCGGAAGTTTTAGTTGAAACTTAGGCTTGAATCCGCCTCAATTTGATGATTTGTGTGTTTAAAGGCATGTTTTTATGATTGGAACAAGTTCGTATGAAGTTTTAGAGTAGGTATGTACTTTTGGTTGAGGTCCCGGGGGCCTCGGGATGAGTTCGGGTGATTAAACGGGGAAACTTTGGAAGTGTAGCAGGTCTGGTTTCTGTCTCCTGTTGTTTTCGCTTGTGCGGAACTTGGATCGCAGAAGCGGAGAAAGAAGAGCAGGTGCGAGTTTGTGGGGGGTCAGCTAAATCCGCAGAAGCGGACCAATGTTCGGTGAGGCGAGCCTGCAGAAGCGGGCAGGTCCTTTGGTAACCTTCCGCAGAAGCGGACAAGTTTCCGCGTAAGCGGTGTCGCAGAAGCGACTGAGAATCCGCAGAAGCGGAACTTGATTTTTAAGCAAGGGTCGCAAAAGCGACCAGGTTCTCGCAGAAGCAGAACCGCTGGTGCATTCCAGGTATCGCAGAAGCGAAAATACCTGTGGTTTAATATTCAATGTTGGTTCGAAATTTCAGTAGAGAAAGAAATATTTGGGGCTTCGACTTAGAGACGAATTTGGTGATTTTTAGGAGGAAATTGAGGAGTATCATCAGATAAGAACTCTTGGATCCAAATTATGTTAATACATTGATAAAACATGGGTTAAATCTCTGAAAATGGAGGATTTAAGGTATAAAAATGGGAAATTTTGCTCTAAGCCTAAGAGAATGAAAATTGATGATTTGAATGAGCAAATGGGCTCTGATTTTGATTAATTTTATATGGATAGACTCGTGAGAGTGCGAGGGTTCTGAAAATATAAAAATATTTCGATTCCGAGCCGATGGATGGAGGAGTATTTTGGTTATTTTACCTATTTTCATGCCTTAGCTTTAATTTTAACAATGTAATTAGTTACTTGCGATGTTATTTATACTATGTAATTGGTTTCAATAGATTTGAGCTACTCGGAGTCGGATACTCGTGGCAAGGGCATTATTTCTTAGCGGTTTTGTACCGGGATTAAGGTAAGTGACTTGTCTAACCTTGCGTGGAGGACCTCCCCCTAGGATATATTATGTGTTGATTTAAATGCCTTGTACGCGAGGTGACGGACGTGTACTTGTGCAAATTATTGAAAACCCCACTTTACTTAAATTGCTCAATCAGTGTTATCTCTGTTATTTGATTGGTTTAATTGCAAGATTTATCCTGTGTTAGCTAGGGAAGCTTGATTAGATAGGATTAACTGTCTAAATGCCTACTTGTCTTAAATTGAATTTCCTCGAACATGTTGGGGCTGGATTTAATTGTTCAATCATAGTAGTGTATTTCATTTCTTTCTGCGTATTCTTTTGTCAATTCCCAGAGATCATGTGATACTGATATGAATGGACTACAGATTCGATTCTCGGAGATCCTAGCCACTAATATAAAGGACTGCGGGTTCAATTCTCGGGGATCTTGTGCTACTGAGTTAAATGGACTGCTGGTTCAATTCCCGGAGATCCTGTGCTATTGATTCTGTACTTGCTGTGTTAATTTTCTTTGTTAGCTTAATCGTAGACGATTTGTAGCTTTTACATTATTTCGATGTTATTTCGGTTTTACTCCTGTTTACATTGTTCGATATATTATTATTATTATTCTCGGTAGGGCCCTGACCTTCCTCGTCACTACTCCATCGAGGTTAGGCTTGACACTTACTGAGTACAGCCGTGATGTACTCATGCTACTCTACTGCACACTTTTTGTTGTGCAGATCCAGGTCCCTCTGATCAGGCACATTACCGGTGATCGAGGAGTATTTTCAGGAGAATCGAGATATGCATATGCTGCGTCCGCATATCCGGAGGGTCTTCTTCTGCTCTTCCCTAGTGATACTAGTTACTTTCCTTTCTGTTTCGGTTGTATAGATACTCTTGGTGGATAGAGCCACAGTTATACTCTCTTAGCCTGTGTTTTACCCGTGAGATTCCGGGTCTTGGTGGTTATATATTTTGATATTTTGGTAAAGTGTATGTGCCGAGCGACACCTATTACATTTTCTATGTCATTCCGCTGTTATTTTTCTTGTTGTTCATTAAAACTGTAAATTCCACATTGTGTTAGGCTTACCTAGTCGCGAAGACTGGGTGCCGTCATGACAGGTTCACGATTGGTGAACTAGGGTCGTGACATTATGATAGTGCTAGATTTTTTAATAAATTTTACTATTAATAAAAAAATGTAAGTTCTCTAAAATACATTACGACAACAACTATAATAAATAGCAAAAATGAATGTGTCGATTAATTAGATGAGATGTCGATTGTAAATTTTTTGGCGAAATAAAATCCTTTTTAATTTTGATCCGTAAAAGATGATAGTAATACATACTAAAATATTTTAACACAAAATGGCTTTTTTACTGCACATGTTATTTATATACTTATAATCTGTTTAAAGGCTAAAAAAATTTCTCATTCCTATAGTAAAAAACTACAACAAAATACAAGTTCTTATACTTCAATCAATAAATGAATGCACACTAAAGTTTTCTTACTCGCTTTGTTTATATAATTAATTAAAACGTAATATTGAAATATGCTCCTATATGGCATGAACTAGCTCAGAAAGTAATCTTTTATGAGATATAAATTGCATGAAATTAGCACTATATTTACTTTACCCTTTTTTTCTCATTTTTTTCTTCTTAGTTAGGTTATTACGTGTAAAACATTCACACGTACATAAAAACTGGTATACATTAAAAGAAGGGAAAATTACCCTATATACCTACTTAATCAAAAGTAATTATCCTTAATTACCCATTTGAAAAATAGTTATACCAATACCTATCCTATTAGAACTAATTACCCGTAAATTCAATTCTTGCGATGGACATATCTAGTTTAAGGAGCAAAAGTGTGAATCTTAAAAAGAAGCCAAAGAATAATTAGCCTTTTTCATCAGTAGGTAGTGTTAGTTAGTATTGTACCTTTTTTTGCTATCATCACCTTTTTTTTTAATTTGTGCTCCAAAATTTATTTTATCTTCTAAAAATAAAACAAAAATAATAAGTACTATATAACTAAAATTTGAATTTCATGTGTGTTGAAGTATTTATTGTCGGAATTTATTGGGTACTATTTTTTGATTATGATATTAATGCTAATTTTTTAATATTTTATTGATAAAAATTCAAATCCACCATTGAAGGAGCTTGAAACTCATAACTTGGGTTGTTTGAGTTTTTAATTGTTTTGATCCGATCCTATATGGGTGTGTTTGGAAAGTTTATTGGAGGTTGTAACTAATATTTTAGTCAATTTGGTGTAGTAGATTTTAGAAGTTTGGGTTGAAATATAGTTGAACAAGAGAAGAAGATGAATTTATATTGTATACTCAAATAGTATACAAATATATTATTTTGGTATACAATTCATTCCAACTATATACCCTATTAGTATAGTTATATAGTATATTGGTATCATATGTTAGTTGAATCATTTTTTTGGTTGTCTTAGCTGCATTTATTAGCATAATATTTGGTTTTTTTAATAATAGTAATATCGTACAATATCTTAAAATACTTTATTATATTAATATGTGGTACACTATCTTTTTATTTTTCTTTTTATGCATGTGTGTTATGTAATAGTAGTATAATCAATAATTGTCGGGAATTAACCAGTAAAACTATATACCATGTTTGATAGTTATATACCATATTGGTATTATATTGAAGTTTGAACATTTTTTTTGGTTGTCTTGGCTGCAATTTTTAAGTGAATTCTATTCTGAAATTATTTATATGAGCGTGATTTACAGGGCTGGAATCTTTTTGTGGTGATGGATATAGATTAGGTAATACTTTTTATAATTATAGTCAATCGTTGGAGCGACCCATACAACTTTATATCATGTTCGTATATGGAATGAGCAAGTTGATTTGCGAATATTTAGCTTGCAATGCGAACATGTAATTTTTCCCATACTTTTATTTTATCCTTTAATATTTTGGTACAGTAGTATAGTCATAGATAGTTCTAGAAATATTTTAGAGCAATCATATACTCTGTTGGTATACATGTATACCATATTGGTATCATATGGTACTACAAGTCATTTTTGCTACTTACATTTTTATTGTATATTTTATTATTTTATTATCATTTCTATTCTAACTAGTATATATGGAGATTCAATGGCCGTAGATTATATTTTCTTACTCCATCACTGGTTGGTGTTACTACTAATGGTGGAGTATGTATTGATATTTGTAAGGAAGGAGATAAAGGTTTGCATTGCAATCACGTGAAATTAGAAAAGGAACAACAAATAAAGAAAAAATAAAAATAAAAAAGAAGGTAAAGAAGGAGTCAAATTTGAGTGTGAAATAAGTTATGGTAAAAATAATAATAATACAATTTAGGCAAAAATAAATGAATAAAAGAAAAAAAAAGAAAAAAAAAGAGAAAAGAATCATAGAAATAAAAAAGAATTAGAGAATAAAGAAAAAAATTCCCCATAAAAACTATTATGAATAAAAAATATAATTAGTTTATAAGTAAAAAAATAAATAAGTAGATAAAAAAAAATTTATTTTCATGAGTAATTATATCAAACCCTGTAAAAGAAGAGGAGTGAATAACCAAGTATACCCACAAAGAAAAATCCAAATAAAATTAAGATTTCGATTTTAAAGTTTATGCGTTCCTATCACCATTTTAAATCATATATTATAATAACAATTAAATTTATAATCAAATTTTTATAGATATTGCAAAAAAGAAAGAGGCATAATTATAAAGACAACTAGTTACATTCTCGCTGCTTCTTCTTCTTTTCATCTTCCTCCGCGACGGTGCCCATTAGATTATGCCCTTTTCTTATTCTTCAGATTACTGTGCTAAATTAGTCTCATCAATGGTTTGTTAATTTATGGTATTGTTTTATAGGTGCGTCTCTGTTTATCTTTTTGAAAAGTGACATACATATAATCTTTATATATGCATTTGGGTTTTTTTGGGTATTCGATATATGGGCTTTTAACAGAATCAATTGAAGATGATAAAAGCTTAGAAGTTAAGAGATGATATATTTATGTTATATTTATTTATTATGTTTTCAGTACCTCCTATCATATGACTGTGTTCTTCTCACACACACACCCCTTTTATACCCTTTTATTTACTTTAATTATGCTTTCATTATGTCCCATTATGTGATTCTTTTTGTTGGTCCGCAAATGCATGTCTTAAAGCGTAGCAGCTAGAAAGATCCTTTTTTAATATTAGTAGAATCCCCGAGCAGAGGGCGATCCAGGATTTAAGTTTGTAACATTGAATGTACTTTTAAAATTAAGGGTTCAGACCTACTATTTGTTTCAATTTTAGTTTATTTTCCACATAAATTGATGTTCCGCATCAAAAGTACCGGGTTCAGGCGAACCCGGCGCGGTACAACACTCCATCTTGCCTGTACCCGAGGACCAGGGGCAGGCTAAAGGGAGGCAAAGGGGGTTCAATTGAATCCCCTTCAAAGGAAAGTGATACCACGTAAATAGGGCAAAAACTAACTTTTTTTGGCTAGATATGAACGGTTGAATCTACTTGACATGAGGAAAGTTTCTGCTGTAGTGGTAAAGGCGTTCAAAAATTGCTTTAGCTCACGTGCTCAATTCTAGGTGTGACACTCTAGTAATTTTTTCGGATCTCCTTGTATGAAATCTGGCTCCGTGAACTCGATGAATAAGGACCAGACTCTCTACCCTTCTTCACTTGAATACCAAGCTTTTGTCTGCTGCAGGATTCGAACCCTGACGTGCGCCTTAAACAATTCACGTGTTGTGTTCTTACCACTAGACCAAAGCCTTTGCGGCTAGCGAATACTCAGCAGCTACAGAGATTATACTTTTATTTATTTAATTATGTGTTCAATGTTCTTTTTCTTGAGCGATACGTGTGGATTCTCATACCATGTTAAATCTATTTGTATTACTACTCCATCGAAAAGTTTAAGCTATTAAAAAGGCATTCTTTTTTTTATTTCATTATCTCTTTAACCAAAGTTACGATGGGTGGTTATTGTTCTTTAAAGTGATGATGTCCTCTTTATAGAGTATCAAGTGTTAAGACTTCAGAAAAGCTGACTCTTTTCCCCTTCAACAATTGAACAATGGATTCAGCTGAATGTTATGGAACTTTTAACAAGTTATAGATTTTTGTAAATATTGATGTTGTGTGAATGTAAAAATTCAATGTTACTAGAGGGCAGCATTGACACAATGCTCCTTTGGTTAGTTGCAGCCTTGCAGGTCATGTTTTCCAGGCGTGGAAGAATCATCTTAGCATAAATCCAAAGGGAAGGCTGCTTATATTATATGCCCGCTCTCCTCCTACCCTACGGAGCATTTTCTGCACAGGGTAAGCCTTTTCTTTTTTTGGTAAAAAATATGTTTAGTTAACTCACATTGAGTATATTCATTTTGTTTGCCTCTGATCATTGTTTCAGCAGAGGTCTTGACATTGGTAATGGAATTTAAGAAGCTTCAAGATAGGTAGTGGCTAGGTAGTGAACTGATTTGCTTGTGGATGTGGGGAAAGGTTGGGGATAGGAGTGAAGTTGTTGCTCTGATCTGTTCGTTTTAAAAGCTGAATCCCATTAAAATGGGGCGACTGGGATTGAAGGGCTGTGATATAATGTATGACATATCCCGTTTACAGAGAAAGAGGGTGCACTATTGCAAGAATGGTGCCGAGTTTGAGAATAGTGATGTTGTTCGTTTTAAAAAACAGATTAGAAAGACTAAGAATGTGGATGAAGACTATGTACAGTTTTTGATGCTTCTCTATAATTATAACAAAGATTCTCAGTCATACACAATTGGAGGTGGAAATGAAGGTTTCACTGTTCCTAGGGATAGGCTTAATCATGAAGATGACGAGGACGAGGATGAGGATGAGGGTGAGGGTGAGGGTGAGGGTGAGGGTGCGGATGCGGATGCGGATGCGGATGCGGATGCGGATGAGGATGCGGATGAGGATGAGAATGAGGACGAGGGTGACCCAGAATACATGAAGTTTTTGGCTAATGCTAAGCCAAATGGGAAATCATATGTCGTTAAAATTGATAGAGAGGACGGGTTTCCTGTGTTTGTAGAGTATGAGAAAGAGGATGGATCTGATGAAGAGTGCGAAATTTCAGGACAGAGAAAACAACAAGATGCTGGGGATGCGAAGGATTCAGGTAATGTCAGTAGCAAAGATAAAGTAGAAAGTCAGCCATTTTCAAGAACTGTCCTGGAAAATGATAATGATGGATCAGCAGGAGATAGCGATGTGATATTTGAGCCTTTTGATTCTCAGAAAGAAAAGAGGCTTATGAACCAGAAGCTTAGCACGGTGGAAAATGGTGCATTCAAGAGGCGTCGGAAGGGTGAGACAAAGAATAAGTCAAATAAGAAGAGTAAGACAGAGAAAGGGAGAAAACCAGCTAATATCAATACCAAAGAAGAGGCATCTGATGTAGATGAAGACTATTCCTTACTTCTGGAGAAATTTATAAGCAAGAATTGGCGCTTGAAAACCTCATTTATTAGGAAATGTAGGGTAAAAGGGAAAAATGATGCATCCAAGAAAAAGAAGAAAAAGAGGCTTACGAGCCAGAAAAATAGCATGAACCAAAATGATGCATCCGAGAGTCATGGAAAGGATGAGAAAAAGAGGATGTCAAGTAAAAAGAAGAAGACTCGAAAAGGGAAAAAATCAGCAAATGTCACTGTCAACGAAGAGGTAGTGGGGGCAAAATCAGCAATTGTCCCTGTCAAAGAAGAGGTAGATAATGTAGATGTAGCTCCTTTTAAAAGTGGTCATGATTTTGAAAGCAAAGCTGCTGAAGAAGATCTTGAAATACTTGTTAATGATAATGGTAAATTTGGGAAAGAAGGAAGCTCTAGTCTCATGCAAGCTTCTTCAGCTAAACACTATGAAAGTGTATTATCCTCGTACTCTGTCTCCTCCCCTTTTTATTTTACCCTCCCCACACCTCCTTTCTTTCTTAGTTAATTTAAATATTCTGGAAAATATTCCGCTCTGATGCTTATATACTGATGATATAATGAAAATTAAGGTTGAGGATACCTGCCCTACGGAAACCGTGCATTCTGATTTCTGGCGGAAAGTCAAGGCTCTTCTTGAGAAGCCTTACGATCAAAAGGAATATATAGAACTGTGGAAAGCTGTCAAAAGTAAAAAGTATACTGAAAGGAATATGGACTTGCGTAATGGGGGAATATCTTACCCAACAAGGATAATGGGAAAATCATATTTGGATCACTATGAAGGTGAGAAAACCATCTTAAATTGTTATTATTTTATTGGAGTGTTGTGATGCGTTGCTTTACATTTCAAAGTATTGGTACTACTCCACTTGTCCCTTTCCTTAGGAAAAAAAGGAAGATCTAGGATGCGCTTCAAGCTTTTGGTATAAATTTTTTTTGAGTATCTCTAGTGTATAGATAATCAGTCATGAGCCTAGAAGGTTGTCCTAGTATGAATACCCTACTACACCTGTGTGCAAGGGTTGGAAAAAAAGGAGAAAGTTGCCTTTAAATTATTGAACTATCCAAGAAAACTTCTAAAGAAATGATACCTTTGGGTAAGTATCAAATTGTTGAAAAGGTAATATGCATGAAAAAGTTGAACTTTAACCAATAGAAAACTCCCCAGTTTTCTCCTTCCTGAAGTACCTGGCCAGATTACAGATATTTTCCGAGCTTTCTATCAATTTCTAGAACTTCTTTCGAGATCTCTTGGTGTAATAGTGTTGTAGCAGTAATCGAAGAATTATTCCTGAGAGCCTCAACATCACAATTGTGAGGAATAGTCATTCTAGAACAATTCCTAGATGTTTTCCAAGTTTTCTATCAATTTCTAGAAATTCTTTCTATATCTCTTGGTGTAATAATGTTGTAGCAGTAATAATGATTCCTGAGAGCCTCAAACATCACAATTGTGAGGAATAGCCATTCTAGAACAATCATTTGGTTTGGTTCATTCTTTGAATGCCCCCCCCCCCCCCCCCCCCCCCCCCAAAAAAAAAAGAGAGAGGGAGAGACTTCTTTTGTTCCACCTTCCCTGTACGAGTAGTGAAGAAGCTAATGTACATGCATATAAGAATTATGTCATGATCTCATCTGGTTTTTGAACAATTTTCTGGCAATCCAAAAAATAATGTTTTCGAATCAATTTTCTATTCTGGAAGTCCTCCCTTATTACTGTCATCTAAAGAATATTTCACCTCTAGCATATTGATTGTACACTCTATGGTAATTGATTTTCTTTCCATTACAGCAATCTGTATCTCGGTTAACAGCAATAGCTAAGCTTGGGTTATTTGGGATTATTCTTTTCTCACTTTCTAAACATATCCAGTTCAAAAGTTAATTCCACCGGGGACCCCTTCACCCTATTCAAAATTTTCTTGGACACTTGTGCTTTGTATCCTCTGCAGTTGATACTGTAAACACATTTGATCTCTGCGCTTCTGTTAATCTTTATTTTAGTTTCACTTAATGACACTATGTAATTATTGTCCGCTTTAAACGTGCAGACCTTCATGAAAGACTTAAAGAAGTTGACGGCGATAACAGAAAAACGTTATACATCTTGCGCGGCTTTTTCTTTTGGTTACAGGTGAGTTGCTCAAACAGGTGAACTAACTGATCAATATAAAAAGAAATTATTTTATGGATATCAGTTTTAAGTACATGGCTTAACAGCATTTCACAGTCAAAATGCTAGTCCAATTAGATGGCTTGAGAAAGCAATTATTATCCTAATCCTTTTAGTAATAATAGATTAACATAATAAATTCCTCTGACCTCATTAATAGTAATTATGTTTCCATCAAGAGTTATGTCTCATGTGCTCAGGTAATGATCAGATCAATCAACATATCGTCATATCGACAAGTAACAATATAAATGAAGCACTTTATGGATTACTTTGCAGCAAAAGCCAAGCTTCTTCGTTGTCGTTTGTTTTCTGGATAATCAAATTTTGTAACTTGTTCCTTATAAAAAAATGAGTAACTTATTGCGTAAGCAAATCATTTGGTGTTATTGTTCATAAACTGAAGTTTACACAATATGCCTATATAAGACAGACCATCCTTGCTGTTTATCTCTTGTCTGACTTTATTATTGGCCTATGTTTAAACTTTCAAGGGATTTGCAGAATCAAATGTTTGGAAGATCGATAGCCTGATCCAATTGAAGCTAGCATTTTCTTTTTTTTTTTTTTGGTTTTTCATTAGGCTTAATTGAAGCTTTAGAAAAGCCTAAATTTCATATTCATATGCTGGTTGCTTGCAACTATTATAAAAGTTGCTTGAGCATTGATCTCAATCGGCTATGAGAAGAAATTCCACGCTTGCATTGAAAAAGCATTTACATTAGTACCATATCTGAGGCAATGGCTTTTGGGTTCTTATTATGTTTCGTTCATCACATTTTTGGTGTTTTACACAGATTTAATTTTACAATATAAGCTCCAAGTTTGTTCTTCTGTGGTTGCTAGAATCTAACACAGGAAGGAGCCTTCAGGCCTTGGACCAATCCAGAGTGGCTTTCATTGGTGGCTAAATCTAGCTAAAAGCCATGTGTTGTACTTTTTCTGATTAATCAAGTCAGGACAATCTGGTGGAAAATGTTACAGAATTATGCCATGGTGAAGTCAGAACTTATACGGTCATTATCCGTTTGGTTATAATTTAGTAAGATATTGAAGTCGATGTATCATACAGAAAAAAAAAGAGTGGATTATCCTGCTATTTTTGTCCTTTTTCTGGGGGCTAAGAACATTTTAGTACTCTTCTGGAAGATTTCCCACCCCGCGTAGCCTGGTATAATCCCCTGGAATTTTGTTATATTAAACTGGCTGTTGTTGATTAACCTGTAGTTACTATTTCGAAAGGATGTAAAGGGATTTGAAGTCAATGTATGCGAAGAAATTGGGTGACATCTTCATCCACTTATATCTGTTCTTTTTTGGTCTGTTCTGTTGCCTTTTTTACTTTCTCTTGTTGTATAGCCCTCTGAAAAACAATATGAAAGGCGTAGGTGAAATAGATCTTCCTTTGCTCCTGTCTGAGGCATTAAGACTTGGGGCGCACCCGAGGGCGCCTTTGCCCAAAGAAATATCTATCTGGTATATGTCCATGTAGATGTTGTGACCAAGTATTTTAGGACTGCAGTTTTGGAGCTTTTCCTTTATTTGGACCTATGTTGTGCCCGACTCTCCAAAACGGTTGCTGTCGGATTCTCTGAAAATACACTACTTTTTGAGGATCCGACACGCACCCAGCGACAGTTTTGCAGGGCCGAGCAACATAGACATGGACCAGTAATTTTTTCATTTCCCTTGCCAGAAAGAAGGTAGAACTGGCAGTTTGCAGGGAGAAAGAGGAAGAAGGTAAAGGTTGCTTTTGTATATTTTGGAGTATAATTTTAGGAAAATTCTTGAAAAGGGAATGAGGTTCTAAAATAAAGAAAAAAGCTCACACTACAAACTTTTTGGAATTCTTATGTGGAATAGTTTACTAGCTGTATTACTAAATGGAAACTTGACACTTTATACAAGTATCATAATGTGCAATTTCCCTATTAGAAATCTTAAACTGGCTCATTCTCCAAACTATACTTTTGAGAGATATGTCTTTCAATTTTTCCTTCTATAGCATTTGAAGTTGCAGTTTGTTATTTTTTTGTTTTGGTAAAGAGGTTAAATATTGTTTTATATAACGATGATGTTCGAGTCAACTATGCACCTTAGTTAATATAGTAAGTTCTTATTACGTTCTATGAGCACATGTATCAAGTAGCCTTTCACAAGCTTAGAGCGTATTTTTTATCTTGATGAGGTTTTTCTCAAACTACTATGCCATACTCTTGGATGCACTGGCGTGAATATTGGGAGAAATTCTAGCTAAATTTATAAGTGGTCATTTAAAAATCCGAAAAATACTCTAACATAATATAGTGGAATTCTAGTATACTTTGCTGGTATTGGAGTTCCAGCAAAATATACTGGAGTTTGGAGTTCCAGTATACTTTGCTTGAACTCCAGTACCAGCAAGGTATACTGAAACTCAAGTATATTATACTGGAGCCAATAAAGTATACTGGTCCAGCCTAATATACTGGAAGTTCATACATAGGTGCACCAAACTTCAGTATATTATGATGGACTGGTCTCTGTTGCAGCAAAATAGTGGCTATTTTTTAATGACTTAACAAACGCTGGTTATTTTGAATGACCAGTCCGAAAACTGAACCCATAATATTTTATTGTGAATACTAAAAGGTAAAGAAAGAAAGAAAAAGAAAAAAAAATCTCATGTAAGAATTGAGCAGGGGCGGACAAAAGAGTGGATGAGAGATTGGAACAAATGGCCAAAAC
Source organism: Nicotiana noctiflora (assembly GCA_032618575.1). Classification (NCBI taxonomy): domain Eukaryota; kingdom Viridiplantae; phylum Streptophyta; class Magnoliopsida; order Solanales; family Solanaceae; genus Nicotiana; species Nicotiana noctiflora. The sequence continues at coordinate 154,110 of JASVEL010014226.1, read as the reverse complement.
ATAGAAAGAGAACAAAGCAATGAAAAGGAAGTAACAAGAAAACAAAATTAGGAAAATGCTATGTATAGCTATTGCTTCCCACAAATGAGGGAGTGGTTCGTATGCCCCTTTTTATCATCTTATCTTTTCACAAATTCTTTCTCAACCTCATGCTCTACATTTAATGTTTCTGTGGTCTGTATTAAGCTCTTGTGAAGTACATTTTTTATGGATTTCTTTGCTCCGTCACTGTTTTCGTGTCTTTATGATAAACTTTATTTTTTTCGTATAATTCTATTAAATGTTAAAGTTATATCATTAAGGTCCTTGTAGTAGAATTTCCTCGTGATTCGTCACGCTAACAATATCCCAGTAAAATTTCACTAATGGGATCTGGGGGCAATATATACACAGACCTTATCCCTATCCCGAAGAAGTAGAGAAACTCTTTCCAAAAGACCCTCGGCTCAAGAAGACAAAAAGACAAAAGAAGACAATATCAGTATCACCACAAAAATCATAGAAAAAATAGAAACAAAATAAAATTCAAAAGAGATGCAAAGCAAATGCGATAGAATTTCCTCAATGATTCAGTTTTAAAAAATCAGGTTTTGAGGAGGGAGTAATGTGATGTTACTTCAGTATAAGATGTACAAGAAATAAAAGCTCAAACAAATTACTAGCGCTTTGCAAAATTATGCACCCTATCTTCATTGGTAAAAATTTAGCCGCATTTGATATTTGCGTGAAATCAAGTAATTTAACTTTACTAGTGAATAGGGACGTACGTAGTCCGAGTTAGTTCGGATTTTTTAATTACCAAATCAAATCAACGGTGTCGAATTTTTATATCTATAAACAAAATCAAACCAACAAAATCGGGTTTTTCGAATTTTTTCGGGTTTTGTGGTTTTTTTTTTCCAATAAGTCTTCATAGCACAAATATATAACTTGTGATCCACATAATTCTCTAATCCTACAAGGATACAACTATATAATGTATTTTTCAAGAAAATAATACAATAATATGAGATGAGTCATAGCATTGTACTAAAATATTCAATAACAAAAATACTAAAATCCATAAAGAAAATATTACTAACTAATAAGCCATAATAAATATTAACATAATCTAAAAGTACTATATAAATCATGCTTAATTACATAACTAACCACTAAAGAAAAAGATAAACTAAGCTATGCATTTTCAACATAAATAATGCAAAACTAAAATATAGATATCCATATTATTGTCATTTCTAGTGTTGAATAATTTTCTTGGTTAGCAATAGTATTGATGTGAATTTTATTTGAATTACTACCTTTATGAACTATAAAATTTATTAGACTATTCAAAAATGTTAATTCCAAACTTGAAACAATATGTTTAAAGAAAAAACTATAAAAATATTCAAGAAATATTTATGAATTGTATTAAAAATAAATATTTATATGTATAAAATATTTGTGAAAATTAAATAAATGTAATATCGGGTTGGTTTGATTTCGTTTGACTTTTTTTAGTTATAACCAAACCAAACCAATTATGATCGAGTTATTTTTTCCAACACCAAATCAAGTCAAACCAACCCATGATCGAGTTTTTTTTTGTTTGACTCGGATTACCGGTTTGGTGTGGTTTATCGATTTTCTTTGTACACCCCTACTCCCTACTGATGAATATATATCACTTAACGTGTATGAAAATTACAGTATCTTAGCATTTATTTATGTGAATAGTATATTTTTACCAGCAGACTCTTTCCAAAAGATGGGGAGGGGGCGGAAGAGAGGAGACGTGTGGTGTTTTGCCACAACCTTTAATGGCGGAGAGGATCTCATTTTGGATAATTCTCAAGTTGTGATTCTTATTGTAACACTAATTTCTAATATATATATATATATATATATATATATATATATATATATATATATATATATATATATATATACTTGTTTTTTTAGCATGCCGAATTTCTTCTATAATATTTAATGTTTTAAAACATAAGATTCTTTTTTTATATTTCAAATTCGCTCTAAAAGATAAATGGGAAAATGAATTGTATAGCCTCTCTAAAATAATAGTAAAAAAAAGTATATCTTTTGTATATTTTTGTACAGTCAAACCTCTCTTTATCGTTTGTTCCGAATATTTTTGGATATTATAGCGAAGTGTTGTTATAGAGAATATATTTATAACATAACATAAAAAATGGTTCCGAAAAAGTTTGGTGAAATGATGTTATAGAGAGGTCTGACTATATATATATATATATATATATATATATATATATATATACACGCACACACACATTCTGTATGTTATGTATAAAAGTTATACTTTTTCGACTACCAATATAAATATTTTTTGGCGTGGGCCAAACGTTAAAAAGCCCTAATATAGTAATTTAGATAGATACTCCTATAGTTATGGTTATTAAATATCAATATTAAAAAGTGCACAAAAAACTTAAAAGACATATTACTCCCTTCCGATTCACAATAAGTATCCAATTTACTTTTAGTACGTCCATTAAGAAAATACTAAATCATATACAAAAATACCTAATTTGACTAAACTACCCCTAATTAAACATTGATTGTGAGGAGTAAGAAAACTTTTTAGGAATATATATACATAGGGGTTATTTTGTAAAAACAAACTGAATTTTTTTATATTACATAACTGGATACTTATTTTGAACCAAAATGAAAAAGTAAATTGGACACTTATTGTGAACTCGAGGTCTATAATATAGACGAAAGACTAAAGAGTTAAAAATGCATATAGAAATGGTAAGATTACAAGAGGGTAACCTAAAAGAATTTTATGAGCATGTCAGTAATCTATATCCACTCTCAGTCTCACGTATAGTTGAAAAATGTAATCGGTTAATGTACTCAATTATGTTTAATCAGAAGTTTTGAGTTCGAATTTCTAAGTATACTATTGCTTAAATGTGGAGATTTTCTAGCGCGTATCTGAATTTTATCGGACCTTAATATAGATACTAAACACCGGATAGAAAAAAAAGTACTAATAAAATGTTATATTTATAAACTTCTTTTTCCACATGAAGAGTCGAAGCCCAATTTTTTGAGAGAAAAATATGACTTTGGAAAATAAAAAAGAAAATTGGGCGTATCAAAATTCCCACAAAAATCTTAGCCACAAGATAACCATCCACATATGCACTTATCTGCCATGTGGGACCCACATTGAAGCTTGAGTTACTATAAGAGTTTGTATTTGTTGCTTTCGGCTTTTCATATTGGGCTCCTTTGCCAGTTATTTAGTCCATTTTCAGTCCTGCAATTTCAGGTACCTGCTCTTCTTATGCATGTGTATATATATGTTGCGAGTTTATGTTGTGTGTACTAATATAAATAAATATTAAGTTGACCTACAATAATAATTATTTTTTCGTACCATGCCTTGATATGATACCCTACAAAATAGAGTATAACCCGTTACACGGATAGTGTAAAAATTCTAACTATCAATGCATATAACTTATATGTTATCGTATACACATCGATGCCATCTTATTTTATATTAGTAGTGTTTGCCTAGACATAAAGTTTAAGATGTTAATTTGATAGTATTCTGTTATTGGTGTAATGGAAGAAATACTAAGTGGGCGTTTGGACATAAGAATTGTAAAATTCCAAAATAGGAGGAAAAAGATTTTCAAGTGAAAATGGTATTTGAAAATTTTATAGTTGTGTTTGGCCATCAATATAAGTGTGGGTTGTTTTTGAAGTTTTGTTAGTCATTTGAGTGAAAATTTAGAAAAATAACTTTTGATATTTTTCAAATTATTGAAAATTTTCAAAATGCATCTTCAAGTGAAAATCAAAAATTTTATGAATGAACGCGGATTCAGAAAAAAGTGAAATCTTTTGGAAAAAGGGAAAAATTTCTTATGTCCAAACGGGCTTTAGAGTTGAGTTTGGACCTTAATATATTTTTGGGTTGATTTTGAAGTTTTATGAGTGATTTGAATGAAAATTTTGAAAAACAGTTTTTTGGAGTTTTCAAAATTTCGAAAATTTCTAAAATGCATCTTGTGAAATTTGGAAATTTTATAACAAAAGCTATTTCGATAAAAAGTGAAAATTTTTTGGAAAAAAGAAAAAAAATTGGGTTCTAAATACTCCTGTATCCTGATAGTTAGAAAGATTAGCCTGATCCAAAACGTGTCAAGCTACTAATTAATAATGAACTACAAAAAAGAAAAGAGAAAGGAGAGAAAAGAAAATTCTGAAGCACAAGAATGGAAAATTGGTTATCTTGATTGTTGACCAAAAAATTAGAAGCAACAAATGGAAGGATTTGGTTTTTAAATTTGGAGAGAAGTAATAATGTTTTTTTGAAATTGGGCCATAAGAACAACAAGAAGTGACTTGTTTAGACTGCATTAAGAAAGAAGTGGCATATGCATTCTCTATTTAGAATTTAAAAAATTATGCTCACAGAATTTAATTATTAATAATTTACACCCTTCTCATTTCTGTGACCTTTACCATACTAATTATCTAACATCTTGGCTGATATTTTGCATAGTACTTAACTGAGTCAATTACTGCAGGATTCCATTTCCCAAAAACAAAAGAAAATTTTCTTTTGTTGAAATTAAAGGAGAAAAGGAAAAATTGGATATAGTCCTTGTGTTGCTAGCGGTCAATGAATTGAGTGAAAATTATAGATAACAAGGGTTCAAACCGGTTGAATAGTTGAAGTCTATGTTTGCTCCGACTCTTCGAAAGTGTCGCCGGATACGTGTCGGATCCTCCAAAGTAGTATATTTTTGAAGAATCCGACATGGGTGCGGCAGCATTTTGGAGAGTCCGCGCAACATAGGTTGAAGTGTGCACGTGGTGGCCAGACATCACTGTTATAAAAAGAAAATTTGAATGTATTTATTTAGTGTCTCGTTCAAGCTATACAAGTGGTAGAACATTTTTTTTCTTGTTCCTATTTGGCTGCTTGCTTTGCTTCGTAGAGATTGAGGCCTATTGGTATTCTAGTGATAATTGAAAGTATCAATATTCTTATATGGGGAATATTTTTGTGTATATTGAAGGCATTAGTTGAGATCTCAAGGGGGAGAAAATGGATTATGTTAATGGACCTGGAAGGAACCATTTGTTTGTTCCGGGACCTGTTAATATCCCGGAACAAGTTCTACGTGCGATGAACCGGAACAACGAAGATTACAGGTCCCCAGCTATTCCAGCTCTCACAAAGGTCTTGCTTGAGGATGTCAAGAAGATTTTCAAGACTACTAGTGGAACTCCATTTCTGTTCCCAACTACAGGTATAGTAATATGCTTGGTATCTTACTCTTTATAGTCTTGTTAGTTGCATGTGAATGAGTTTGGTTTAATGTTACATTGGTTACTCATGATACTAGTTTCCTAGGCTTAGAGGCGGAGCCAGGATTTTGAGAATATGGGTTCTGGAGGATAAGTTTAGTCCGGGATAGATTATTGACACATATTAAGTAGATTTCTTAATACAAATACAGAGTCTGATTCTACCGAAGCCGCAGCTAGACTTGTTGCTCCACCACTGCCTAGGCTTATTGTTAAAATGAAATGATAAGTTTTTTTTTTAGCATTAGAATGAATCTTTTGCCCGAAAAATAGGGCAAAGTCGAAGAAAGGGTCTATATAGGCGTTGTGATACCAATAGATTGGGATGCAGTTATAGTCATGTTAGTACGTTTGCTTTAGATCCAATATTTTTGTGTCTTTTTAGAGATTTATATGCCAGTAGAAAATATAGAAAAGAGCTTGAATGGAGCGACAAGGATATTGGAGATTTATATAACCGAACCCAACTTTCTTGTGGTTGAGATGTAGTTGTTGTGTTGTTGTTGTTGTTGTATTAGGATGAAACTTTTCAATTTGAATTTATCCCTCTTCTGTTATAACACAAAAGGAAAGTGATGGCTTTCCAGTAATATGAATAGCATCATCAGTTTAAGTAGTTCTTGATTTCTTTTGGCTCAATATTGAACTCAAGATGGCCAAACCTCATAATTTTTCCATTATGGCAGGAACTGGTGCATGGGAAAGTGCGCTCACAAACACGCTGTCTCCTGGTGATCGAATTGTATCTTTCCTAATCGGTCAGTTCAGTCTGCTGTGGATTGATCAGCAGAAACGCCTCAACTTTGATGTTGATGTTGTTGAGAGTGACTGGGGCCAAGGTGCAGACCTTGAAGCTTTAGCCTCCAAAATTGCAGCAGATAAGTCGCATACTATTAAGGCGATTTGCATTGTGCATAATGAGACAGCCACTGGAGTTACCAACAACTTGGCTACTGTAAGGAAAATACTTGGTAATGTATCCAACTGTTGCATATTTACTTCAAGAAACTGAATTCAGATATCACACAGTATGCATTAATTTTGCTATCTCTCAACTTTCGAGACAGATCATTACCAGCATCCTGCTCTCTTGCTTGTTGATGGAGTGTCCTCAATTTGTGCCCTTGATTTTCGCATGGACGAATGGGGAGTAGATGTGGCGCTTACGGGTTCGCAGAAAGCACTTTCCCTTCCCACCGGGCTCGGGATAGTCTGTGCTAGCCCAAAGGCTCTTGAGGCCGCCAAAACTGCAAAATCTGTGCGAGTTTTCTTTGACTGGAGTGATTACCTTAAGTTCTACAAGATGGGAACTTATTGGCCATATACTCCTTCAATCCAACTTTTGTATGGTCTGAGAGCTGCACTCGACCTTCTTTTCGAGGAAGGTCTCGACAATGTGATTGCAAGACACGCTCGACTGGGCAAAGCAACAAGGTAACAGTAAAACCTCTGTTAGTACCTGTCATGTTTTTGTTAATTAGTGAATCGCAGCTTAATTTGCACTTCGCTAAGATAATACTTCCTCTGTCTCATTTATGAGGAACTCTTTCTTAGTCTGTTGCAAGAAGAAAGGCAGCTTTCTATATTTGGAATCTCATTAACTTTAATAACATTCTCATATAGACGCAGAAATGTCATGCATGGCATGTTCGAGTCAGTAAGTTCTAAGGGTCCTTTTTGCATGTAGCACAAATCTTTCTTTTTTAAACTCCATGTCTAGTCAAACATCGCCATATAAAATGAAATGCAGTGAGTAGTATTCTACGTCAACTTGTGCATTATAGCTTACCAATATTGGTAAAATCGATGTATATCTAGGAGATGCATCACTTTCACCAGGATTCCGCCTTAGCATGCATAATTGGAGAAATGATACAAAATTTTTGAATGAGAATGCAGACTTGCCGTGGAGGCATGGGGGTTGAAGAACTGCACTCAGAAGGAGGAATGGTTCAGTGACACTGTCACAGCTGTGGTTGTTCCTCCATATATCGACAGTGTTGAAATCGTGAAAAGGGCATGGAAGCGATACAACTTAAGCTTAGGTCTTGGCCTAAACAAAGTGGCAGGAAAGGTATTCAGAATAGGACATCTTGGCAACTTGAATGAGGTAACCTTTTTCCATACTACAGATTAGATATCTTTTTTGATTACACATTTTCTGAAGACTAATACAATATAGATTACACGAACGTTCCTCGAGCACATGACTGTCACTATGGAAAACAAGATCATTCTTGAACATGTGACTGTCACCAAGTTTTTTAGATTGTGGTTTTATTCAGAGAATTAGGAGAATTTGTGTAGAGATAACAGTTGACATACAACCATATGCATAACTGCATAAGCTCTGGTTTGTTTGTCTATTGGCTCTAGATATTCAATATCATCAAGTTAAGGGCTGTTACAACTTACAACTCTATACTAACTAACTAAAAGCACAATATCTTCATTTATTTTTCTTCTCCTTGCAATGTACAATATAGTTCTCAACTACTAGGGATCTCTTTGGTTCAACTGAAATGTTTTTCTGAGTTCAAGCACCTCATTAACTCATAAATTTTAGTGTTAATAATTTCCATTTGGTTCAAAGACTTCAATTAACTTTTTCTTACCAGTAAAAGGGCAGCCCGATGCATGAAGGCATTCCGCGTTCACGCAGGATCCGGGGAAAGTCGCACCCAAGGTGGTGTGATATAGGGTTATGTTGCCCGGACTCTCCAAAAATATTGTCGGGTGCGTGTCGCATCCTCCAAAAGTAGTGTATTTTTGGAAGATTCGACGAGGTTACATTATCGTTTTGGAGAGTCCGTGCAACATAGATGTGGAGAGCTTACCCTAACACAAGCGTCAATGTTGTTTTACGAGCCATACTCAATAGTATTTTTGTTCTCTTGAATTTTCCACTCCATCCTTCCTAAATTCTATGACACTAATTCTTCTTTGGGACGTTCCAATATGTTTGACACCATTTTATTTTTATTCAACTTTCAAGACCCCACTTATCAAATCATATAGCGTATGTTGTTGTTTCAAGAATCCAACTTTGTATATACTATTTAAACTTGAGCTTATTGAGGACATGACCCTGGATAGGAGTGTGCGGCGGTCGAGAATTAGGGTAGTAGGTCGGTAGATAGTCGAGCATTCTCTCAATGTCTTCTCAGTTCGATATCATTAGTGTTAGTATGATATCTCTTTATTCATAGTTCATTATTACTTCTTGGTGTTTACTTGCTTTCTTGGTTTCGGTCTTCTTGTTTTATCTTGTTGTTGTTACTGCTTATTGGCATTACTTTTTTTTATTCTTTCGTTAATCGAGCGTCTATCGGAAACAACCTCTCTGCCCTTACATGATAGGGTAAGGCTGCTTACATTTTACCCTCCCCGTACCGCACTCGTGAGAATTCACTAAGTTGTTATTGTTGTTCTTTATATACTTCTTTAGACTTCAACCGTGATATGATGTTTGCTCTCTTTAGACCACTACTTTAATATTCTCTTCCATCATCACTTCTTTATTATATGAGTCAACTAACATGTTAAATTCCTTGTCCAGTCACAACAAAAATGACCATGACGGAATGGTTGTTTTCTGATAATTTCTGATCTCTTTTTATTTTTAGAGTTTAATATCTTTCCTCACTATAGTCTAATTTTACATAATAAATCATGTTTCTTTGTTTTGTTTGTGTAGTTGCAACTATTGGGATGTCTTGCAGGAGTGGAAATGGTACTTAAGGATGTTGGTTATCCAGTGAAGTTTGGTAGTGGAGTTGCAGCTGCTAGTACTTTCCTCCAAAATTCCACTCCCCTTATCCCTTCCAGGATTTAATTCAATTATTATAAGTATACTAAACCAATGCTTGTAATTATTGTCACTTTTGTTCACTGTTCAGATACTGTTTGAGAATACTTTTGTAAAATTCCACAATTTGCTTTTTTTGCTTTCTTTCTTGTTTTTACTGTCTGTATTTTCTTTCTTTGTTTTCTTGCCCCTTTTAATCCACGTTGATTAATACATGAATAAATTGAATCAAAAATCAAGCTAGTCTAGACAGAATTAACTTAACTTTTTAACAATAAATTTATAGTTTCAGCCTGCAAGGGTTGACTGACTTGGTTTAATACGTAATATCCCATGTGAGAAACATGAAATAACTGTTTGACCAAAAAGTGTTAAACTTTTTACTAAATACTCTCTCCGTTTTAATTTATGTTTAACATGAGAGAGAGAGAGAGAGAGTCAGTGTTTCCTTTTATCTGATGGTTCTTAACAAGAGTACCCTAATCCGACGATTATACATTGGGTTGTTCCTCTCAAGTGTCACGACATATGCTTCACCCTACAAGCTTTCTGATAGTTCGATCTCGTCAGCGACTGAGATACTTGTCGTTACGATGCCTTGCGGGTACGACCACGGCTTATTTGACCCCTCGTCATTCCTTTTAGCGCTGATCCACGAGTGGTCGGATTTCGACCCATACAGTTAGTTCGCTTATCAAGGTCGCCTTTGGGCGAGTTCGATTGGCGGACTTCATCGATCAGAACTTCTATGACAAATCTGAATGCCTTGGACGACGGGCAAATACCACATGGCAAGGTAGCGACATGGAGTTTTGGGAGTTGTATCGAACTGTCACGTCGGTTCAGAATGTCATTAAAGTTCATCATGCATCGTCATGGTGCATGTTTTCTATGTATGGCATCGTTTCCAGTTCCCTTTTTATTTTCAAAGCAGCGGCATTTGGCGTTCCCACTCATCGCTCTTTACATTTCAATAAATAGGGGAGGGTCTTTCATTTGAACGCTACGCTTCTTAATCGCTTCACGAGAGATTTTTGTGACTCTTCTCCTTCAGCTTCTCATACTTCTGTCTGTTAGGATGCGTTGTGATCGCTACATTTTTCCTTCACCATTCTCATTTCTTTCAACCAAAGAAAAGATGGTTAGCGGGGAGTCCAACTCTGATGGATCCATTGGTGCTCCGGTGATGAAAAATGTACCCCTAATCGAAGAAGGAGAGGGTCCAGTGAAAGACAAGAGTTTTCCGATGGTAGATGAGGTGGTTCCCCATCCAGGGAAGGCGAGGACTAACTTTAATAGCCTTACCGTAGATGAGCCGGAACTCGTGTTTTTCTACGATGGATGTTGCGGCGTTCACAACATTCAAAGCCAAATGGGGGATCCCCGTTCATATTGAACTGGTTCCGGTGGACCAAGATATAATGCATATATTTCGTCCGGGCTACTGGGAATTTTATGCATATCCCTTTGTCATCGGGCACACACTTTCCCTTCCTTCCGTGGTGGTGGATTTCTGCCGCTTCTATGAGGTGTGTCCGGCTTAACTCTCTCTGTACGCGTACAAGCTTTTCCTTATGCTCATTAAGTACGCGGAGCTAGCTGGCCATTAAATTTCCCTAGAACACATGCTACACTGTCACACCTCCTTTTGGCGCGCCCGCTACCTGGGGGTAGAAGCGTAAGGGAGTTTTTCCAATTTAAGTGACAATATTCGAAACGGGATTATTTATTTAATTCAGAGTCGCCACTTGGAATAAATTAAGGTGTCCCAAGTCACCGATTTATTTAAATCCCGAATCGAGGAAATTTCGACTTTCCAAGTGAAGTCTACGAACCATAAATTCTAAGTAAGGAATTCTGTTGACCCGAGGGAAGGTGTTAGGCACCCCCGGATCCCGTGGTTCTAGCACGGTCGCTTCAATTATTATAAATGGCTAAAAATTATCTGATTTTAATATGCTCATAAATTATATGCTCTAGTTAAACCTTAAAAACCGCTTATTAATTTGAGACCATACCAAAAGAAAGACTAATTACAACATAGATTCAGACTTTTGACAGATAGATGAATATATAAAAGTATCCGGATTATTTATTTGAAACTATTCCAATTAAAACCATTGTAAAAAAAAACTAAACTAAAAAAAATCAATTTATTTAAACAGGGTATCTCTTAAAATTATTTCCAATTAAAGAATCGTACCAAGTTATTTCCTAGCTTGTGACTTATGGCCGGAGATTGAATGAAAAGATGTGAACTAATGGGAAAATTGACCAAAATATACGAAATAGAATTAATTCGTCTTGGTTAATTATTTAAACGTGAGGTTGCCTACTTTGGATTTCGCTATCCTCAATCTGACATTAATTGATGAAATCGAAATTATATGATTAAAGTGACTAACATTGTTATCTAAAGGCATTGTCTAACTTATCTTGCTTGCTTAATTATAAATAGACCTCAAAAGAAGAAGAAAAATCAAAGTAAAAGAAAATTTGAAATGATTCCAAACATCTTATATTAATGGCTAAGCTTCAAATGAACCAACATTTTGAACATGCTTAAACTACTTAACTTTAACAAAATTACTTATGTAAAATATCAAAGGGAATCCTAATCCGAATTAGCTAATTTTACTTACAAATCCAATCGTATACTAAAATATATAAAAAAAAGTTTGAGCATCAATGAGAACTGATATCTATTTTTATCAATGGTCCAAAATAATCCGAATTTACAAATACAAGCCTAGCAAGTTTTGTTTCAATCCATACATAATGAAAGTAAGAGCTAAGTAGACATACAAGACTAATGCACCCTCAATCTTCTAATGACTAAACTGTACGATATCTATTTTTTGCTAACAGTTCTTAATTTAACAAAAAAAAACAAGATCATTTATGCAGTGGCTTCAAACAAAGATTCAAAGTGATCTTCCATTTCAATCATGGTACAAGAATAGTCAAGCCCGAGAAATGTGTACCTGGAATGTGACAGTACAAATGGAGGAAGAGAAATCAGTAACAGCTCCAACAGAACAAACAGCAACAGAAACCAACAACAAATGAGAGTGATTTAAATCCACCAAATGTACGAACCAGTGACAAATAAAGGTGCCCACAATTTTTGCACCAACGGAGAAGACCAAATAATTTGCAACCAAAGAAAAATCCTAACCAGACAAAGATATCCAAACAAGATTGAAACCAGCAACCTTAAAAGAAACCTTCAAACAAAATTGAACACTCGGATATGGGCCAAAGAAAAGGAAGAATTTCAGAATCTGCTTGTTTTTCAGTGTTTTTTAGAAATCCTAAGCTTAATGTGAAATCCTGGCAGTAAAGACAACAAAGAGAGCTTAGCTCTCTGTTTCAGAAAAGGAAGGTATCTGGGTATGTCTCAATCTATGTGTTTTTCTCTGGATTTCAGATTTTCCAGTGAGTATGTGTATCTGTGAATGTTTCTAGTGTTCTGCCAATGATCTATTTGTGAATGAGTGTGTTTTTTTTTGTATTCAGTGAGTGTATGTGTGTCTTCTTTGTGAAACTGTTCTGCCAGTTTTATAGCCAAACATTACAGCACTTCACACTGAACACTCAGATTTACTGCCTCTCTCCTTAAAACACATGGGTACCTTTAACTTTTGAATCATTTCCCCCATGTGAGCTCTTATTTCCATCTCTTAAGAGCACTCAATAGCATTAGTAAACTAGTTTCTGCCATGACACTCTCTGCTCATCCCATTATCTAGTGTTTAAATCCCTTCTTTTAGTTCAAAAGTGTTCTGCAACTTATTGTTTAATCATTTCTATTAAGTTCTGGCTTAAACTAAACCAATCTATTAAACAGATTCATCAATTAAGTGGTCCACCAGCATTCATCTGACAAGCCAACTCAAAACAACACATTTTCAAACCTTAGATTTCCTAATTAGCCTTGAGATATCATTCTGCCATGAGTTCCCTTTTTTTTAAAACAAATGTAAGAAACCAACTGAATTACGATCGACAATTGATTAACACTAATAGGCACTATACAGCTATAACCAATCTCAGTAGCTAACATGATCAACAGAATCAATCAAACAAACAGAACAGCTCAATTCAAACAACAATGAACCACTGCCCGGGATTTCAAACAAACAATTCGCGAATTTAAACGACGACATTCGTTAAGTCGATCACAACATGTACGATTGATAACAAACCAATCGCAAAGACAGTGATTTCAAAAACTCTCGGCCAAACAAACAAAAATACAAAACACAATTATTCGACAATATTAATCGAGACGAATATGCATTCTATCATTCAAACAACAATCCGCAACATACAAATCGACCAAATAAAAAGGTCTTGATTCGGAGGAGAAGAGAACGAAAAAATGAAATTAAACACAGAACTGAAGACAGGAACGACTAAAACAAACAATGATCACGACCATAAAATGAAAAACAGAAAGAGAAGTGAAATACCTCGAGCAGAGAAATCCGAAATCGAACGGACTTGGCTCAAATGGATTTGCGTTTGGCATTTCGAAGTTAAACGGACTTTAATTGAAATGTTTTCAAACGAAAACACTTCAATTAAAGTCCATTAACTTCAATTACTGATAATTCGGACAAAATCCATAGTTTTTGAATTTTAGGGTTCTTGAGGCCATTTTTTGGGGTTCGACTAATTCCGGTCAGATTCGAGCCGGGTCAAGGTTGGTAGGAGTACGAGGGGGGTCATGGGGTGCTAGGGTGTGAGTTCGGGCTTGATTGGTGTGGGTTCTAGTTTGGCTCGAATCTTTAATCAGAGATTCGAGAGGTTCCAGCTTGATTCGAACCAAACTATGCACGGATTTGAAGAGGGGGGGTTGTGGTGGTCATGTGGTGTTGTTTTGGTGGTCACAGGCATCGGCGCCGGTGGTTTTTCAGGCGAAATGGTTAGGCGGTGCTTGGGTTCGTTTCTTGTCTCTGATAGAGACGAAGAAGAGTGAACAACAGGGGTTTGAACAGTGATTGAGGGTCTGGGGGGGTATTTGGTGAATTAAATGATTATTTAATCTCAGTCGTTGGATCATGAGAATCCAACGGCTCAGATCGAACCTTTGACCTAAACGGGGTCGTTTGGGGTATGACAGGGCTGGGACGGATCCGGGTGAATTGGGTTGGACTGGGGTTATTTTGGGCCTGGGATTTAATTAAGAAATGGCCCAATTCGATTTTCTTCTTCTTCTTCTCATTATTTCCAATTTTTCTCTTCTCTTTTAAATTCCTAATTAAAACAAAAAATCCTAGATTACACTACAAAAAATCAAATTAACTTACATATATAAAAAAAACTAATTAGGTTACCCTAATGATTAACGCACACAATTAAATATTTATTAAGTATAAATCACATAGTCTAGGACTTAAACGCTAGAAATGCCAAAAATGCATATTTTTTGTTATTTTTTGATTTTTGTAAAATAAACTTAATTACTATCAATTGCCAACTTTGAATTTTATATATGTAATATATTTTTATATATATATTTTTTATATTTTTTTATTTATTTAAACAAAAGACAACGGACACACCAACGCAAATGATAAGAGAACAACAACATATAATCCACAAAAATCACGCACAACACAGATACTATTTTATTTTGAATTTTTGGGAGTAATTCTCATGCGTGGCAAAAATCACGTGCTCACATACACCTCTTCGCCCCCCATTTTCTAAGCGGTACAATGATTCACACGTGTCACCGATGAGCCAAGAGTTTGGTGGTCAAAATGGATGACAAGGAAAATCACTGTTTTTGGGAAAGCTTTTTCATCGTGTCGAACCCAGTGGGGTTTCCTGAGACATAAAACTTCGCCTGTAGGCCTTCTTTTCCTTTTACTTCATCCATTTTTTCCTTTTTTTAAGAGGTTTGTCGGTCGCCTCCGTTTAATGACCTTGTTGAGGATTTGGTTTTGTTTTTGTAGCCGAGAGGGTGCCACCTCCTCAAGTTGCTGACATTCGCAAATGGGTGAGTGCAATTCTACCCCGCACAATGGGGATCTGCGAATGGGCGTCCTTTCATTGAAGGTTTGGGCGCAAACCTTTCACCGGTGAGTCGACTTGTTTCGGCTTTATCTCCTTTATTTTTTTCTTTGTCCTCTTTCTTTATCTTATCTTTATTTGACCAAATTTCTTGTTAGTAAGTCGGAGGGGAGCGAGAAGGGAGAGTACTCCTCCCCTTGCTTTCTGTTAAGCGGCTCCCCCCGTCTAGCCCGTACCAAGAGCAATGTAGGCGAGGGTGTACAGAGTTTGGTTGCTCGACTGGCCGCATCTGTGGCCAAAACCTTTTGTTTGGAGGTTTTTCCTCGGTCGGAGACTCTAGTCCCCATAGTTCGTTCAACGGGTGAACTTTCTCGCATCGATGGCGGAGAGTCCCTGTTAAATAGGTGAAGGATAGTGTTGGAAGGGGCTTCCTTAGCTGAAACGCCCTCGAGGGGCGACCTCGTTTTGATAGCGCCCGAAAACGGTAGTGGTGGCAACCTAAATGTGGAGGTGATGCCCGCTACGGGAGTTCAAGATGCTACTATGTTAGAGAGATGGAGTTCCGAGGCTATCGATACTGTTCTAACTGGCCCATCGACGTCTCATCTGGGACGTACCCCTTCGGCTAGTGGGAGATTAAATGAAATGGTGGTCGAGGATTATGAATCTCATTCTGACATTGATCCTGAGGACATGATGATGTATGAGTGGGCGTTACTAGGGTCGATGTAAGGACGAAGAGCCCTTCTCGTAAACTTGAAATCCCATCGGATTTTAACCTGTTGGAGTACACAGTGGATTTGGTGCCTCGGTTTGACTTTTTGTGCTATGCCGCTGAAAGCAGATCTCTTCGGGAGATCAACGATTCTGGTCCGTCACGAGGTGTGGCACGGATGGACCTAAGGGTGAGTTCTCTTTTGTTGTTGTTTTCTTTGCTTCGTAACCTTTGTTTTTACTGGTTCTCTCTTTTCTCCTCCCCCCCACCACCCCCCGTTTAAAGTTGCATGCTGGAGATCGAGAGAGCTCGTAGGGCTTAGATGCAGACCGAGATTTTTCTAAAAATGGCTAAGAAATATCAATGATATCGCAACAGGTGTCGTGAGATGCAGAGCAGCTTAGGGGGGGCGCTAGTATCCAATCTGTGAGGGAGGAGTTGGAGAAAAGGCATAAAGTTCTGATGCGGTCTATCCGCATATATAGCAAGCTCAAAGAGTTGCTTAATGCTAAGGACGAAGAGCTCGAGGTAGGCAGAGGGGTTTCTGCGGAATATGAGGACCTTCAGACGAAGGTGTTGTCTTGCGAGTCGAGCTTGAGCAGAATGCCGCTAGAGTCGCCAAAATAAGCACAGAGTGGATGGAGAAGGTGGATGAGCTAGAAACAAAAGTGGCCGAGCTGGAGAGAGCTAGGGGCTCGAACGACGGCTTTGGCGAGGGAGGCGGAACTGGAAGACACTATCCGCATCCTCAGGTCTGAGCAGAAAGCTGAGAGGTCGACGACCACCCTAAGCTATCCGGGGTGAGGTTTTGTTCGAGTCATTTGTCTTTCATTCAAGCTTCGAAACAGATTTGGTAAGGTTCATTTCGCAACTCTACTTATTTGTTTCATGAACAAATGAATTTGTTTGTTATATGCTATTTTAGCTTCATTGAGATTGAAATGATTCCTTCTGTTAATTGTTAGATCTCGTTAGTTTTGTTTAAATCTGTTAAGTTCTTATTTGATTGGCATGAATAGATTAATAAACGTGAGTTTACTGTAGCAAACATATCACGAGGCCAGTAACCCGATATTGTTCTTCTTGCTAATGTTTTGGATCATTTTGTATTTGATTTAGTTTTGTATGATTCAAACGATTTTCGTAAATATGTGATTCTGTTGGATATGATTTGATTCAAATATATGCAGCAAGATATAGAAAATGAGGGGGAATGCTGCATGCATTTCACAAAAATTGTACATTCTGGTTACTTGTAAATCTGTCGAAACGGAAATGTAAATGATCACATTGGTGTAATTCTTTTTTGAAGGGGTAGCCACGTGAAACTGCAAAGTGATCTTTAGTAAAATGGAACGAAGAAATGTAGAGATGAATTGAGACTTTATTTTATTTAGTTTTATTATTAATTGAGGTGCCCAAGTAAATGAGATCATATAGTTTATGGCGCTTATGATCTAATTTAAAAACTTGGGTAAAACAATTTGAGGCATGTCATGCCAAACAAAAAATGACAAATGCATTGCCCTAATTTTATTAATCTTGTTTATCGTTAGTACTCGAGGTGTGTCATTTAGCAAATTTCATGGCCCTTGCAAAGTGCAAACGCGTAGTTGCTTTAGGCGCGTGTTTAATAATATTACATTCCTAAACTCGGGTGCACATTTATGTGACCCAAATCCAAATCCCAACGAAGTTGAAATGTGTCAAAAATCACGAGTGCACTTATGCGACGTAGTTCGAGACGCATTTTCACGATATTGCAATTCTTATTAAAATAAAAAAAAACAAAAAAAAAACGGGTTACTACTAAAGGCACATAAGTTAGAACATGTTTTAAAATTAGATAAAATCAAATACAACAGTTCAGCGACCGTGCAAGAACCACAAAGTCCGGGAATGCCTAACACCTTTTCCCGAGTTAACAGAATTTCTTACTCGGATTTCTGGATCGCGGACTGTTAAAAAGAGTCAATATTTTCCTCGATTCGGGATTCAACCGGTGACCTGGGACACCATAAATCTTTCAAGTGGCGACTCTGAATCTTAATAAATAACGAATCCCGTTTCGATTGTCCTTTAAGTGGTAAAACTCCTTTACGCCCTTCCGGGTATAGTGAAAAAGGAGGTGTGACAGCTCTAACGACTCTGCTGGGGACACAAACCCAGAACTTCGGTTCAGCGTTTAAGAATTCGAGCTCAGAATAATTATTGTGTTTGGCGTTATCTGATTTTCCTATATGTTCCATGCCTACTATGCTAAATATTTTACCGCTGTAATATTATTTGAACTGTATATATAAACTGTGGCGAAACCTTTCTTTCTCACCTCGAAGGATGTGCTTACTGGTTGAGACTCCATATTCTGTTAGTTTCAATACCCTGAAATAAGAAAGAGGCCGGACAAGTTACTAAGCCGGATGATCCCGCGGGTCCCCGGTATGTAGCCCCCTCCTCGACTCGAGTTGTCCGCTCGGGTATACAGTCTAGAACATATACCCAGATTTTGAACCTAGAATGACTGGACTTCATGCTGGATCCCATGTAGGTGCGCTTATTTGCATCATGTGTATATGACTTAGGTGACTTAACATAGGGGTTGGATCCGTCTAGGACAGGTACCCGAATATAAAACGGCCACCATGATGCATTCACTACAAAAAAGGCTCATCTTGTGCGGGGTATTATTAAGTATTGCAGTTATTTTTAACCCCCACAAAATAAATTGTGGCACTTTTAAAAAACGCCACAGTTATGTTCGCCACAAGCATTTCTGTGGCAGTTTTGTAAAACCTCAATGACGACTGCCACAATATAAACTTTTAATTTGTGGTAGTTTTCAAAAGCAATTATCGACGGTTTGTAACATAAAAAATATGATGTAAATGTTTTTGAAAAAAACAATATGAGAGGGTTATAAACCTCCACAATTTAATTTCAATCTTTTAAAAAAAATAATTAGTGGCAGCTTATTACTGCCACAAATCAATAGTTAAACATTTTAGTTTAAGGATTCAATGAATAAACTCGATAACTCATACAAAATAAATCATATTCCCTTAAGAATATCTATAGTAATAAACATCAACACATTTAAATTCATATCACACTAAAGTTATATAAAAACACATATGATAGTTTAAACATTATACAATCTAGAGATGTGCATAATAAGTATGCAGATGTGCCAAGTATTTGATTGATGATTTATATTGTGGCCATCTGATCATATTCTCACATCCACCGGATAAATCAGGTTCCCTCTATATATCACATGCTGAAATAATGAAATTTAATCAAAAACTTATAAACGAATAATATTTTGCCAACGAGCTAAAAGGAAGATATTGGTATATAAATAAACGAAAACTCCTATTCTCTTAGAAATAAATATGTTACTTAGTCTAACAATAACATTGAAATGAAGAGCTTAAGTACAAAGTTATTTCCTTGAATATCAACACAACACTTACATCCACAAACTATTTTACTTGGTAACATATATCCTTGCCATATATTCACGAAAACCACAATGTAATTGATAAAATATAAGTTAACCACTATAGGTTTTCTACCATTAGAATCAAACAAATGAAGTATAATCTGTAATCTATCCCAATGATCAACAAAAGTTAAATTTGCATAAAAAATGAGGCTAACAGCACTAGAAAACTAAAGTAGAAGAAATGAACTGAATAAAATAGGAACGGTCTTATAAGAGTAGTTATAGTTAAACAAACCAAGCATGTCAATCTGGTGGATCCAACTTAGCAACATGAATTCCACTAGTATCTATATCGTCAGTAACAACTACAAGAGAATATACAACAAATTACTCTTAGTTACATAATGAAAAGATGCGCAAAGATTAAAATTTTTAACTTACTGCTCAATGTTATCATAATAGCATATCAATTTGTTAAAAACCAAAATATGCATAGATTAGTATCCAATCAAGCTGGCTTTATCAAAGTCTTTTGTCCCTTAAATCACTTCATAGTAAGAGATCCTCTTACAGAAAACACATATGAATGCAAAAAATAAAAAATAAGGACCATCAAATATGAATACTATTTTTGAACTTACCTTTAAACCAAGTATTAATATCATCTCTAAGATGGCTATAAACAAAATAAATGAAATATGCACTACTTAAATATGCAATGCTATTACCTTCAAATAAAATATCGTATTAAATCAAAATTTTATTCATATTTGTATGCATTTGTTGATGAATAAGTAACAACATTTGCCTCAACTACATCATCAATTAGATGGTATGTAGCTTATTGAATCCTCACTCTTACTATGGCTCATTCTCATAACCTTCATCTTTCACAACTTTTTCTTCTATATCATACAAATCTATTGTATTTGGATTTATAACAACACTCAATCCTTTAGTGAAAACATCATCTACATAGTACATGATATTTTTACTTGAGATACTTCGATGTAAGGCTCATGTTGTTCACCCTCAATCTTGAGTAATCATATAGAAAGTTATCGTTCATGTTCTTTTTCCAAATAAATAAAACATCATTAGCATATAAATAATTTACCTATCTAATGATCTTTGTATCTAGAGATATTCAAATTTGAAGGCATATATAAAACATGTTCAAAACTTATACGAACTGTAGATAAGCTAGTTTTTACTATAAAATGAGTCAACTTACCTGTTAGAGGGTTTGGAATTACACCACCGGATCCAGTACTCTTAGAAAAATGCACATCTACAATAATGATATGATGCATGACATATTATGTCACGACCCAAACCCCGGTCGTGATAACGTCCAATACATTGCTAAGCAAGCCCGACCTTTTCCCGATAATCAGTTCAATTATTAATTAACAAGGTTTCATTAAATGACAAATAGCTTGTTTTCCATAGCAAAATAATGACAAGTGCGGAATTAAAAGCAATTGAAATACAGCCCCAAAGGATCCGGTGTCACAGGTCAGAGCCTCTAATAATAGAGTAAATCATATACAATTGATGTCTAAGCAGGAAAACCAAGAGATAAATAGAGGAAGTGAGAGATCGGGTCCTGCAGACGCCGGTAGTTACCTCGATGTCTCCTTATCAGTTGGAAAGACGGGAAATATATAGCTCAATTGCCCTTTTGGATCCTTGTATCTGCACATAAGGTGCAGGGAGTAAAGTGAGTACTTCCAACTCAGTGAGTAGTAATCAATAAATAATAACTGAAAGTAAGAACACCTGTAAGAACACTAAACAGTTCTAAGGACAACTATACGGGTAACTCATCTCTAAAGAGAAAATCTGGTTTCAGTCTACTACTACCTCACACTGGTCAAACACTGATCCAACACTACTAAGGCGCGCAGCCCGATCCTCACTTGTACTGTTGTGGCATGCAGCCCGGTCCAATATATATATATATATATCTTCAGCCCAAGCACTATAATACTGCAGCGTGCAGTCTGATCCAAATAATATATCACTGCAGTATGCAGTATGATCCATATATATATATATATATATATATATATATACACACACACACACACTACTGCACGTGCAGTCCGATCCAATACGTGTATATGTATATACTGCTGCGGCGTGCAGCCCGATCCGGTATATATCAATAGCTCACTATGGGTCCTCGGCCCCTCTCAGTCAATATAGACTTGGCCTCTCGGACCTACTCAGCTAGAACAGGGTATTCAAACCTAGGTATTCTCACTTAGAGTACACTTCTAGTAGTGGTTCATGTCATGCTATACAGCTAAGATTACGACTGAGAGTATGTGCTCAACATGTAGGGTCATTTAGCTCCACAGGCTTCCCTAAGGTTCTACAGATCGGCACAAGGCCCCAAACATGGCAACTAGCCCCAAATATACGGATATAAGCTTAGTCTCAGTCAATATGCAGAGTAAACCAACAATCGGGAAGGATCTAAGCCCGAATCCCCAGTCACAATATCACCACGCTCATCATATGACGCGTGTTTCATCTCAACATAGCACTGTATAGTGCAAATACGGGGTTTTAAACCCTCAGTATATCATTCATTACTACCACTCATCTCGAACCTGCCAAAGTCCTAGCTCGCCTTGAGCTTTCCTCACAAATCAACCTACTCAGGTGCCAAATCTGATCAAAACCAATAAGGATACATCAAAACAGGCTAATGAATCATAACCCAATCGAAGGGACTCGAAAAATACCCAAAAACACGAAGTTGCCAAAACACGAGCCCCGGGCCCGCTTCTCGAAAAATTATGAAACTCATATTTTCAGAATCCTCGTCTCGCCACGAGTCCGTACATATAAACTTTATGTAAATCAGAGTCCATTTGCTCATTCAAATAATCAATTTTCATTTTCTTAGGCTTTGAGTCCTCCATTTTACACCTTAATTCCTCCATTTTCAGAGATTAAATCCATGATTTATCAATATATTAACATAATTTGGGTCCAAGAGTTCTTACCTGATGATACTCCTCAATTTCCTCCTCAAAATCGCCCAATTCGTCTCTAAGTTCGAAGCCCCAAATAATTTTTCTCTACTGAAATTTTATAACACTGACACATTTAAGCCCCGAAGCTAACCGAACCATCAGAATTCGATTCCGAGCCCTCTAACTCACAAGTCAACATCCGGTTGACTTTTCGAAACTATTCCTTCATCAAATAGATTATTTGTCTCATTTCCTACCAAACTCGATCCAAATTGACTCAAATTCACCAAACACATATATTGAAATATGAACAAGCATATAACGGAGAAAACGGGGTGGTAACTCGCGTGACGACGGATCGGGTCGTCATATTCTCCCCAACTAAAACAAACGCTCGTCCTCGAGCGGGTCAAGAAACATACACGGAGTCTCAAATAAGTGGGGATATCTACTCCACATCTCCTACTCGGTCTCCCAAGTAGCCTCCTCCATGGGCCGACCTCTCCACTGCACCTTAACTGAAGAAATATCCTTGGACCTCAACTTTCGAACCTGTCGACCCAGAATAGCCACCGGCTCCACATCATAAGATAGATCACCATCAAGTTGTATCATACTGAAGTCCAACACATGAGACGGATCCCCGATAAACTTCTGGAGCATAGACACATGGAATACTAGATGCATATTGGACAAGCTGGGTGGCAAAGCTAGCTCATATGCCACCTCCCCAATCCTCTTAAGTATCTCAAAAGGACCAATGAACCTAGGACTCAGCTTCTCTTTCTTTCCAAACCGCATAACACCCTTCATGGGTGAAACCTTCAACAATACTCTCTCGCCAACCATGAAAGATACATCTCGAACCTTCCGGTCTGCATAACTCTTCTGGCGTGACTGTGCTGTGTGAAGCCTTTCCTGGATCAACTTCACTCTCTCCAACGCATCCTGAACTAACTCAGTCCCTATCAATCTAGCCTCGCCACGCTCAAACCATCCCACAGGAGATCTACACCATCTATCATACGACGCCTCATACGGTGCCATCTGAATATTCGGCTGATAACTGTTGTTGTAGGCAAACTCTGCAAGTGGCAAAAACTCATCCCATGAACCTCCAAAATCGATCACACAAGCACGCAACATATCCTCCAAGATCTGAATAGTGCGCTCAGACTGTCCGTTTGTCTGAGGATGAAATGTTGTGCTCAACTCTACTTGCGTACCCAGCTCCCGCTGAAATGGTCTACAAAACTAAAAAGTGAACTGAGTACCTCTATCTGATATGGTAGACACTGGAAACCCATGTAATCTGACAATCTCCCAAATGAAGATCCATGCTAACCACTCCGATGAACAAGTAGTACATATAGGAATGAAGTGTGCAGATTTGGTCAGCCAATCAACAATCACCCACACTAAATCAAACTTCCTCGAAGTCCGAGGGAGACCACTCACGAAATCCATGGTAATCCGCTCCCATTTCCACTCAGGAATAACCATACGCTGAAGAACACCGCCCGATCTCTGACACTCATACTTGACCTGCTGGCAGTTGAGACATCTAGCTACATGACTAACAATATCCTTCTTCATCTTCCTCCACCAGTAATGTTGTCTCAAGTCCTGGTACATCTTCGCGGTACCCGGATGAATGGAGTACCGCGAGCTGTGAGCCTCCTCTAATATCAACTCTCGAAGGCCATCTACATTGGGCACATAGATCCGGACCCTGCATCTTCAGAACACTATCACTATCAATAGACACATCTCTCATATCATCGTGCTAAAATCTGTCCTTAAGGACAAGCAAATGTCGATCATCATACTGACGCTCTCTGATGCGATCATATAAAGAGGACCAAGAAAAAACACAAGCCAACACTCGACTCGACTCAGAAATATCCAACCTCACTAGCCGGTTGGCCAACACCTGAACATCATATGCAAATGGCCTCTCCCCAACTGGAATATAACCTAAGCTGCCCATACTGACCGCTTTTAGACTCAAAGCATCAGCCACACCATTGGCCTTCCCCAAATGATACAATATAGTAATGTCATAATCCTTAAGCAACTCAAGCCACCTCCGTTGTCTCAAATTAAGATTTTTCTGTTTGAACAGATGTTGAAGGCTGCGATGATCAATATACACCTCATAGGACACGCCGTACAAATAGTGCCTCCAAATTTTCAAGGCATGAACTATGACAGCTAACTCCAGATCATGAACAGGGTAGTTCTTCTCATGAGGCTTCAACTGGCGGGAAGCATAAGCAATAACGCTACCCTCCTGCATCAATACACAACCTATCCCCACTCTCGAGGCATCACGATATACGGTATATGAACCTGAAGCTGATGGAAAGACTAACACTGGAGTTGTGGTCAAAGCTGTCTTGAGCTTCTGAAAGCTCTCCTCGCACTCATCGGACCACACAAATGGAGCACCCTTCTAAGTCAATTTAGTCAAGGGAGAAGTAATAGAAGAAAATCCCTAAACAAATCGGCGATAATACCCTGCCAATCCCAAGAAACTACGAATCTCCATGGATGAGGTCGGTCTAGGCCAACTCTGCACCGCCTCTATCTTCTTTGGATACACCTGAATCCCATCAAATGGACACCACGTGCCCTAGAAAAGCCACAAACTCGAGCCAAAACTCACACTTGCAGAACTTGGCATATAGCTTCTCCTTCCGCAACCTCTATAATACAACTCTCTAATGCTGAGCATGCTCTTCCTGGCTACGAGAGTACACCAGGATATCATCTATAAACACGATCACGAAATAATCCAAATACGGCCAGATCACACTGTTCATCAAATGTTGTTCATCAAATGCATGAATGCGGCCGGGCATTAGTCAGCCCAAAAGACATCACAAGAAACTCATAGTGCCCATATCTCATCCTAAAGGTTGTCTTCATGATATCAAAATCTCTAATCTTTAGTTGGTGATAGCCTGAACGAAGATCAATCTTCGAGAATACCCTCGCTCCCTGGAGCTGATCAAATAAATCATTAATACGCAGCAGAGGATACTTGTTCTTCACTGTTCAGCTGCCTGTAATCAATACACATCCTCATTGAGCCATCCTTCTTCTTGAGAAACAAGATCGGTACACCCCACGGTGACACACTCGGCCGAATGAACCCCTTATCTAGGCGTTCTTGAAGCTGCTCCTTTAATTCTTTCAACTCAGCTGGTGCCATACGATAAGGAGGAATAAAAATAGGTTGAGTGCCCAGCACCAAATCAATCTCAAAGTCAATATCCCTGTCTGGAGGCATGCCCAAAAGGTCTGAGGGAAACACATCAGGAAAATCCCTCACAACGAGAATAGAATCAATACTGGGAGTCTCAGCTCCAACGTTCCGCACAAATGCCAACTACGATAGACATTCTTTCCCAACCATATGTTGGGCCTTGAGGAAAGATATTACCATGCTGGGTACATAATCAGTCCTCTCCACTCGATCCTCGGAATACCCGACATAGCCAATGTGACTATCTTGGCATGACAGTCTAGAATAGCGTGACACGGAGATAGCCAGTCCATGCCCAAAATGACATCAAAATCAATCATGCTCAATAGCAGCAAGTCTACTCGGGTCTCCAGACCCCCAATAGTGACAAGACAGGACTGATACACATGGTCCACAATAATGGTATCGCCCACCCCAAAAATATAGTAGAGAACTCATGTCATGTCAATGGTGTCGCACCTGCCGGCCTACGACGCTCATAAGCCTCCCATCATGTGAAGCCTGCTCCCTGAAATTGGAAAGTAATAAATGATATACCACTCGACTCAAGAATCCTTGTTGTACGGATCATACGACGACACTTGTCGAGAAAGCCTTGGGCATCCTCGCCCGGAGTATCACTGAATATAGGAGGTGAAAGTCTGCTAAACCTCTCAAGATGACGCTGCTCATCGTCAAGCATCACTGGGACCCTGTCACCCTAAGCCTGAAT
Source organism: Nicotiana noctiflora (assembly GCA_032618575.1). Taxonomy (NCBI): domain Eukaryota; kingdom Viridiplantae; phylum Streptophyta; class Magnoliopsida; order Solanales; family Solanaceae; genus Nicotiana; species Nicotiana noctiflora. The sequence continues at coordinate 127,787 of JASVEL010014226.1, read as the reverse complement.
AACCGGTTGAACTGGAGCCACTAGCTGGACTGGTGGTGTCACGACCCAAACCCTGGTCGTGATGGCGCCCAACACAATGCTAGGCAGGCTTGACCAAATTATCCCTTAAACCAGCCAGTTATTAATTCCAATTAATCAAATTAAACTTAAACGGCAAATGATCATATCAGGTGATAAGCGAGATAGTAAAAAGCATACAAAAAATACGATCCCAACCATATCGTGGTGTCACAAGACTGAGCCTCTACAGAATAACATCCTAATACAAACAAGTCTAGGCAAAAAGAAATCAACAAGATGATAAAGAAGGAGAAAACAGGCTCTGCGGACGCTGGCAGCTACCTCGTAATCTCCGCAAAAGTAGACAAGGATCAGCAGCTACAATATCTCAACTGCTCTCGGGCACCTGTGGATCTGCACAGAAAGTGCATGGGAGTGGGGTGAGTATATTTCAACTCAGTGAGTAACAATAATAAACAATAACTGAAAGTAAGAACTCATGTGCTATCACTTAATAGTTCTAAGGCAACCCTCACAGGTACGTCATCACTATAAGTACTCTGATCTCCAATCCACATCTATATCTACAAGATCCCACACAGATCAAACCCTCGCTCGTACATATGAAGACACATACATATGTCTATAATGTATAAGTATTTAAGTAGGTAATAGGATATGAATGAGTATAATGCTGCGGCGTGCAGCCCGCTCCAATACATATACCGCTGCGGCGCGCAGCCCGCTCCATTTAACGTCGACGGCGCTCACTGGGGGTGTATACAGACTTCGGAGGGGTTCCCTAGGCCCAAGCGCGATTATATATATATATATATATATATATATATATATATATATATATATATATATATATATATATATATATATATATATATATATATATATATATATATATATATATATATATATATATATATATATATATATATATATATATATATATATATATATATATATATATATATATATATATATATATATATATATATGCTGCTTGCGGCGTGCAGCCCGATCCCATAATATACACTAGCGCTCACTGAGAATGTGTGCAGACTCAAACTCCGAAGGGGCTCTTACAGCCCAAGCGCAATAATACTGCGGCGTGCAGTCCGTCCCACATGTATATTACATGTATATTACTGCGGTGTGCAGTCCGATCCAACATATATATTGCTGCGGCATACAACCCGATCCAATATAGGTATATATATATAATACCTCATAATGGGTCCTCGACCCTATCCCAGTCAATATAGACCCGGCCTCTCAGGTTCACTCAGCTAGAATAGGAAATTCCACCCTAGGTAGTATCTTTAAAAGTACACATCTAGTACTAGCTCGTAATATGCTATACAGTTGTAGTTACGGCTGAGTGTACGTTCCCAACATGATATAAGGGTCACCTAGCTCTATAGGTTCCCTAGTACTCTACGGATAGGCACAAGGCCCCAAACATGGCTATTAGCCCAATTGCATAGTTATAATCTCATTAACAATCATAATATACAGTATTCTATTAGTCGGGAAGGACCAAGTCCGAACCCCCAATCACAATGTCACCACGCCCGTCATAGAACGCGTGTCTCATCTCAATATAGCACTGTGAAGTGCTAGTACGAGGTTTCAAACCCTCAGTACATTGTTTACTACTACCACTCACCTCGAACCGGTAGAAGCTTCAATCCGCCTTGCGCTTGCCTCGCAAATCAATCTCCTCGGATGCCAAATCTGCTCAAAATCATAGAGAATGCATCAATATATGCTAATTTCACGCAATTCATTCGAAATAACCCCAATTGTATCAAAACCCACAAAGTTGTCAAAACCCGATTTTTGGTGCGCTTCTCGAAAAATTATAAAAGTTACATATTCGGAACCCTCGTCTCAATACGAGTCTAGGCATATCAAATTTACCAAATTCGAACTCCATTGCCCACTCAAATCGGTATTTTTCTACAATTTTAGGCCTTGGGATAAAACCCACATTAAATCCTCCATTTTCATAGAAATAATCCATGATTTCATGATAAAATCGTGTAATTAAACAACGAAACTTACCTCCGACAATATCCCGATGATCTCCCAACTATTTCCCTTCACTTCCTCTCTCTAGGCTTCAAAAATGGAGGGATTTGCAAATGAACCCGTAATGAAATGTTTCTGGACTTAAACTCACTGCCAGGCATTTTTACCCTACGCGATCGCAACCCTTGGCTCGCGATCGCGATGCACAGCTTTTGGGCGGCTAGTCTTTCCTCTACGCGATCGCGTGGACCTGGACGCGATCGCAGTGCTCAACCCAGCGAACCTACACGATCGCATCAAAAAGATCGCGATGGCACTGCTTATGAACAAGACCTTACGCGATCGCATCGATATCCTCGCGATCGCGATGAACAAACACTCAACCTCACGCGATCGCATAACTCCTCCTGCGATCGCGAAGAACAATCTCCCAACCCCACTTCGATACACTACGCGATCGCGTGGCAATGGCCGCGATCGCAGAGAACAAATAACCTGCAATTTTATTGCAGCAATTCCAGCAGTTCCTTTGGCTCAAAATGGTCCGTTTGGACCCCCGAATTCATCCCGGGATCCCCGAGATCCCAAAGAAAACCACCAACATACTCCAAAACACGATACGAACTTGTTCCAAGCATAAAAACGCCATCCTAAACATCAAAATCACCAATTACAGACGGATTCAAGCCTAATTTTCTTCCAAACTTCCGAAACCGACATTCGATCAAAAACCCGACCAAACGACCTCCGAATGACCTGAAATTTTGCAGGCACATCCAAAATCACCTAACGGAGCTACTGCAAGTGTCGGAATTCCATTCCGACTCCCGGATCAAAATCTCACCTACCGTTCGGATTTGGCCAAGATTCAACCTTAGCCAATTCAAGCCTATTTCTACACCGGACCTCCAAATTCAATTTCGATTGCTCCCCTAAGTCACAAATCACCTCCCGGAACTAACCGAATCATCAGAATCCGATTCTGAGCCCTCTAACTAGATAGTCATCTCCGGGTTGACTTTCCTTATTCAAACTTCCTTCAAAAAGGCTATATGCCTCATTTTCAATCCAATTCACTCCTAACTCCGCCGATAGACTCTAACAGTGATATAAAAGCATGAAACATGTAATTACAACATAACGGGGTGGTAATAACTCACATGATGACGGGCTGGGTCATCACATTCTCCGTAACTTAAGAAAACGCTCGTCCTCGAGCGGGTCAAGAAACATACCCGAAGTCTCAAACAAGTGAGGATATCGGCTCCGCATCTCCCGCTCGATCTCCCAAGTAGACTCCTCCACGGGTCGACCTTTCCACTGAACCTTAACTGATGCAATCTCCCTCGACCTCAATTTTCTTACCTGACGACCCAAAATAGCAATAGGCTCCACATCATATGATAGATCACCCTCAAGCTGAATGGTACTGAAGTCTAATACATGAGACGGATCTTTGACGTACTTCCGGAGCATAAACACATGGAATACTGGATGAACGCTGGATAAGCTGGGTGGCAAGGCCAACTCGTATGCCACCTCTCCAACCCTCCTGAGTATCTCAAAAGGACCAATGTACCCGGGACTCAACTTCCCCTTCTTCCCGAACCTCATGACACCCTTCATGGGTGAAACCTTCAACAATACTCTATCACCAACCATGAAAGACAACTCTCAAACTCTACGGTCTGCATAACTTTTCTGGCAAGACTGTGCTGTGCGAAGCCTCTCCTGGATCAACTTTGCTCTATCCAGAGCATCCTGAACTAACTCAGTCCCTATCAATTTATCCTCACCAGGCTCAAACCATCCCACGGGGGATCTACACCGTCTGCCATACAATGTCTCGTACGGGGCCATCTGAATACTCGACTGATAACTGTTGTTATAGGAAAACTCAGCAAGTGGTAAGAACTCATCCCACGAACCACCAAAGTCAATCACACATGCTCGCAACATATCCTCCAGGATCTGAATAGTGCGCTCCGACTGCCCGTCTGTCTGGGGGTGAAATGCGGTGCTCAACTCAACCCGCGTACCCATCTCTCGCTGAAATGTTCTCCAAAACTGAGAAGTGAACTGAGTGCCCCTGTCAGATATAATAGACACTGGGACCCCATGCAACCTGATAATCTCTCGAATAAATGTCACACCTCCTTTTTTCACATACACGTAATGTGCCATTGTTTAATACTACACCCCGAGAAGGGATATAATAATAATCAGGGAAGGAGTTTTTCCACTTAAAGGACAGTCGGAACGGGATCAATTTATTTAATTTTTTTAGAGTCGCCACTTGGGAAAATAATGGTGTCCCAAGTCACCGGTTTAATCCCGAACCGAGAAAATTTATGACTCTGTATTACAGTCTGCGAAACTAGAAACCTGGATAAGGAATTCTGTTAACCCGAGAGAAGGTGTTAGGCACTCCCGGATTCCGTGGTTTTAGCACGGTCGCTCAACTGCAATTTTTGTTTTTATCTGATTTCTTTATATATTTTAATTATGTGCTATTAATGTTCCGTTTTTTAATTTTAGAAGAATTGTGACGTCACGAAAACACATTTCGAGTCACACCGCAACCAGTACGCTTGTGACTTTAATGTGTTTCAGTTTCGCCGAGAGTAAGATTTGGGTCACATAAATGTGCACCCGTATTAGGAATGTAATATTATTAGTCGCGCCTAAAGTATCATCGCCTTGTTAACTTTAGGAAAGACCGTGAAATTTGCTAAACGGTCCTTCCAAATCTAAGTGTTTTATAACAATTAATTGAGGGCCTCGCAATTGTGTATTTAATGCGGCGAGGCTCATCTCAAATACAATTTTAAAAGAATATTCGAACTAAAGTTTTGAGGGCTACAGACTATTTGTTTTATGTAATATGGCACACCTTAATTTCAACTTCAAAGAGGATTCATTTTTTTACACATCTGAGAGTCATCATAAATAACATCTATCTATATTCAACTCTTCCTTATCAATTTTGATTAGTCACAACACTTCTCTTGGCAGTGTTGCCATCGATTTTGAATCATGGTAAAAGAACCAACAAGACATGAAAATATCAACACCACAATATAAAAACCAACCTAGCATTTTAGAGATGATTTAGGAATACTCAATTTTAGCTATTGAGGAGATTAAGTGTTCAGGAAAAAAAATTCATTACCCATGTATCTGAATAAAGGTAGAAGTGACATTAATACCTCCCAAGTTAAGATCACATAGCACAAGATATTACCAATCTCTTACCCAGTAATGGTTTATCCCATCTATCACTGTTTTTATATAAATTTGTAGCAATATGATCAAGCACCAATACAACGAAGTGGGTCAACACATTCAAGGATATATTTCAGTTTTCAGAGAAATTGAACACACTTAATCATACCACATAGTGTATACATAAAGAAATATCAATGATTTAGTGGAGCAAGCGAAGCATCTATTTTCAAATAAATTTGACGGACACGACCCTGTGGTTTGCTGCTTTATTGATATGCTTGTTAGCTAAGTGTAATTTACCAGAGAATAAGCAAAATCATAAAGGCATTAGAGACCATTTACAGCACTCCAGAATAAACTAATTTGTTATCTGGCAGCACATTGTATACTCATATCGAGAATGAAGGTAAGACTTTAAACAAAATAGTAAGTCTACTGAGATACCTATTTATCTTTTTTTATTTTTACATCAATTGTGCATCCTTTATTCTCTTTTTAGAAGCCAACCAACCATTTTTATAGTAAAAAAAGACAAACAAACATGAAATAGCTACTCAAACAATCGTAGGAATGAAGCAGGTGACAAGTGAACCATTCCATACAATTCTTACCCAAGCCAATCTGAAATTTATATCATTCAATCAAATACAGTACCTGATTGCAGCAAACTAACATAAGGAGAATGGATCTCTGGCTTTGTAAATGAACTGGATCGGCAGGAAACAAAGCAGCAATAGCAACTAGAGCACAAGTAAACAACTTTGAACCAGATAACCCAGCAGATTCGACAACTTCAACAGCTACGATTCACGCAAATACAAAGTGATGCAAATCCGAATAGAGTCATAATAAATGGAAGCGAGCTCAACTTATATTATCGAAATTCTGGAGCAAAATACAATTAAAATAACACTCTAGGACAGCAAAGCATTCGAGCGAGCTATAGACTAAACATCTGGACCAGAATTGCAACCTCGAACATACGGAACTTCAATCGGCACCCTCTCTTAAACAAAGAGGCAATACAGCTCAGGAATTCCAGAACAAAAATGGCAAAAATCAGCGAAAATCGAGTAACAAATCCACGGTTCTTAATATCTTGAAATCACTAATTGTTCAAGTGCCAACTAAAGGACAAGAGAAAAATAAACTGAAGCTCAGCAGATCCAAAGTACATCAGCAAAAATCCAGTGAACTTGTAATTCAAAATAGTCTTCGAAAACCAAAAACGCTCAAGCTATGAAGCGAAAAATTCAAACAGCCTTTTAATGGCTTTCCTTTCGGTTTTTTTTTTTTTGAAGTTTTCTAAATCTTAAAAATTAGAATGCAAGTTCCTATCTTAGTAACCCAGGTGTATGTGTGTGTGTTAATGAAATCAAAGATGAGGGACTTGATCGGAGATGATGGAAGTGAAGGCTAGCTTTTCTTTTCGTTTTTCTTTTCCGTCTTGATCGCCCCCCTGAATCCCCCTTATATTGTATATTTGTATGCTTTTCTTTTATTTTTCAGCCCATCACCGCACATGCTACCCTCCATGTATTTGTATGTATTGTCCATTTTTAAAATCTTTCTCCCTTCATGTATGTATGAATTGTATATCTATTGTGTCCACTTCCCCTTGTCCCCCTTTGTGCGTTGGAAATTATGCCCGCGTGAGGGACCAAGAGTGATGGGTCTCCACGTGGGTTTCAAGGGTTATGGGCTAGGTCCGAAAATTATAAAACCGGGTAATTTGAACCCGAATATTATTATTTTTTTGCCCGGAATCGAGAATGAGAACACGGTGTTATTAATTAATCCTACGTAAGCAAAATAACTATAAGACTCATAATTAAAACAAAACTATTTTTTATATATTTTTCGAGATTAAAGTAACCCCAAAATGTTGATGAAACTATTTATTTATTTATTTTCATAATTTTCGCTTTTTTAATAAAGCTAAAAATATAAAGTACTATTTTTGTATTTTTCAAGTTTAAAATGACTACGAAACATTAATAAAACTATATTTTTTGTTATTTTTTTATTTTAAGGTAAAAATAAAGTAAAAGAGTCAAAATTAGCTAAAATAGCTATATTAAAACTAAACTAAATATTTTACGTTAAAAATATAAAAAATCTCGGGTAGGGGCAAAATCACGCATCTACATGTATTTCTCTCTGTATGTTTGAAAACACAAAGAGTTTTCAGACAAAGAACGACTAGACAAGTGTTTTGACCCGACCCTTATTCAGAGAGACTAAACTAAAAAGAAGAGGATGTGACCGAGCCCTTGTATCTGAGCTGTTGGCTATAAAGGAATCAGGCCACGTGTAGTTCAGAAGTGAGTAAGAATATGGAGTAACCGAGGTGGAGAGCCGGTCGATGTGCCGTTCCGTCGAGGTTCCATTCCATCGAAGTTCCGGTCTGTGGTCCCGCTATTACATCAAAAATCAAAACATGAGAAAGACTAACTAAGCCTATCAGCTACTAGTTACAAGATTCCTATTTATAAGTCTTCTGAAGCTTGATCTTGAGTATTTGGTTGGTGCTTCATGCGGACTCTAAATTTGAACCTTGATACTTGCTAGTTGCAGGTGCTGCTTTTCGGATCAAGACCAGGTATGCAGTGCTCGTGACCTTGGCCATGTCTTGAGCATACCACATCTTTCATCAACTTATGAACTTGGATTAACTCCTTGCCTTTTTTTTCATTGTGACTAACTTCTGTTGATCATCTCGGGATGTTGACTCGCATTCTGGTCGCAAGCTTCTTTTGTTGCTAACTTGCATTGCACTCCGAAGTGAATTCCCTTACTTGGGATCTTCGAACTATTCTCCTTCGAAGTCTGAATCTATCTTTTCTGATCCTTGTTGCCTTCCTTCTGATTCATGTTGGGGATTTCCGTTACACTATGTCACTTTTCGATTGTTCACTATCCTTATCAAATCTTGGAAACTGAGACGCCGTTCTACTTTTTCGGCGGGCTTCTGACTTCAACGATAAAATCTAATCATAAATCGCCATTCCATTTTTTAGGCGGGCACCTGTCTTCAACAACAAACTTCGATAATAAATTGTCACTCCATTCTTCAAGTGGGCACCTGATTACCAAAACTTGAAATGTATAGATCGAGTGATTGCCATCTCAGGAGAAAAGAAAAAATTCATCTGACTAAGATTTTGATATCTTAGGAGAAAGACACATCAGACTAAGATTTTGACGCTAGGAGATAATTCCTCAGACTAGGCCTAAATTGTTGTGATCTCAGGAGAAAGATTCATCGGACTGAGATTTTGATGTCTTAGGAGAAAGATTCATCAGACTAAGACTTTGACGCTGGGAGACAATTCATTAGACTAGGTCTAAATCATTGTGATCTTAGGAGAAAGATTCATCAGACTAAGATTTTGATATCTTAGGAGAAAGATTCATCAGACTAAGATTTTGACGCTAGGAGATAATTCCTCAGACTAGGTCTAAATTATTGTGATCTCAGGAGAAAGATTCATCATAATGATATTTTGATGTCTTAGGAGAAAGATTCATCGGACTAAGATTTTGACTCTAGGAGATAATTCCTCAGACTAGGTCTAAATTGATGCCTTACTTGAAATCTTTCAATTGTTGCTTCTTTCTTCTTGTAGCTTTCATCTAAAACCTCTAATTGTTGTTTTTCACTTCCTATTAAATTATCTTTAACTATAGCTTCAAAAACTAAATCGCCACTCCATTCTTCAGGCGGGCTCCCTGACTTCAACCACAACTCAAAAACTAAATCGCCACTCCATTCTTCAGGCGGGCTCCCTGACTTCAACTATAACTTCAAAACTAACTCGCCACTCCATTCTTCAGGCGGGCTCCCTGACTTTAACTACAACTCAAAAACTAAATCGCCACTCCATTCTTCGGGCGGGCTCCCTGACTTCAACTACAACTCAAAACTAAATCGCCACTCTATTCTTCAGGCGGGCTCCCTGACTTCAATTATAACTTCAAAACTAAATCGCCACTCCATTCTTCAGGCGGGCTCCCCGACTTCAACTACCACTTCAAAATAAATCGCCACTCCATTCTTTAGGCGGGCTCCCTGACTTCAACTACAACTTCAAAATAAATCGCCACTCCATTCTTCAGGCGGTCTCCCTGACTTCAACTGCACTTCAAAATACATCACCACTCCATTCTTCAGGCGGGCTTCCTGACTTCAACTAACTCACTAACTCCATCCCATCCTTTCTTCTGAATTACCTTGTTTCGGAATTGCTTTTCTCCTAGGTCGTGTTATTTTTCCCTTGACTGCTGGGGATATCTTTGGAATTGTTCACTTACCTGCTGGGGATAATGCTGCTGGGAAAATATTCTCTATTTCCTCCTTTTCTACTTCCTTCAAGACCTTTTATTCTCTTCCGGGATCGCTGGGGATTGAAATGTTGTTAGCTGAGGATTGTCCTGTCGGGGGATCCCTTTTCCTTTTTCCTCTTTCCAAACCACCTTCGAGATTTGCGCTTTGCTCCCTTGAAAAACTTGTTTTTTTTTCAAAGCTGCTGGGGATAATCGGGTTCAAAGATCATTTCCTCGCGTTATATGGCTTCTTTCCCCAACCGGGTATTTGGTTTCGAGAAAATTTTCGCAACGGGAGAAAATTTTCTGCCCCAGTTTGAGAATCTTCTTCGTGGCATGCTTTTCTGCCAACAACCCCTCTTTTTTCTGTTTCAAATCAAAGAAAAATTGGTTAGTTTTAAAATGTGGTGGCTCGTTGGGGATGGTTCTCCTCTCATTTCCCTGCTCTGCATTTCATTGTCAGACCCTGCTGAGGATGTTATCATTTGATGATATTCATGCTGGGGATAGTTTTCTCCTTTCTTGCTTCCCCGCCTTCCTTGATGATTCTTTTATTCGCGAGCCTTTCCGACTGGTTTTCCACTGGTATCCTGACCACCCGAATTCCTATGATAGTGACCATGCGTGAAGACCTTGCATGTTTTACTGGTGAACCATTGTCACTAGAATACCTTTCTGCTGGGGATATCTCCCTTTCTTTTGCGGCATATCTAAGGAATAGGCATTTACCGACCTTTGAGTCCCTTTGACCTTGGCCTTGAAGTCATTAACCTTCCTTGAGAAATCCTCATTGACATCAATCCATCCCCTTGTCATTTTCCTATTGGTGGGGAATATCCCTCTGGACACTGGCCTTGCGCTTGATCCCTCATGACTTATACCACTTAGGGGTACCAATCAAAATCCCGTCTTGCGTAATTGGAAAGCTGATGGAAAATTTTGCAGTCATTTCTTGCAAACAGACTCTATTGGAGAATTTTCGATAAAAAGGAGAAAGATAAAAGGAAACAGAATAAAAGACGAAAAGGAAGATGACTCTCTAAAAAGAAAAATTATAAAGTAAACCTATCAAACGTGGATACCCACTCTAATGGACATGACATGCACATATAGCCTATCCTCCGTCGTTAAATCGCTTTTTGTAATCTTCGCCTAGGGTTTTCCCATCTGGTTTCCAACCTTCGTTCGGTTTGTAGTGCCCGAGGGTTTTCACTATCAAGCCTTCCTCATTACGGTTTTTCTATCAGCTTTCATCGCCTTATGGTGCCTGTGAAGGTTTTCACCGCTAAGACTCTCTCATTTGTGTTTCTCTTCACCTGGGGATTGGGGGTGTTACCGTTAAGATACTCTCATATTTCTTCTGCTGCAGATCCGAGTCTTTTCTGATAGGAATCAGTGTTATGTTCTGATAAGACTTCTCTCATTTGCCTGACTTGGCCTCTTTTGAAGATTGGTCGAAAGGTCTTTCTTTAGACCGTAATGTGGATTTGGATAGGGCTAACATGAGATGGTATTAAATGCTCAAAACAGAACAACGTGGGTTCAAAATTACAACCTTCGGAATCTACACTTTCCTTTATAAACACGACTTTTTGTTGCCCCGGATTTGCCACAAAACAACATTCGGATTACCATTCTGAAATAACTCGGACAGATAGAAATGACAACAAAATAAGCCACCACAAATGACTCTCCAATTGATAAGCCTGACATTTAACCTCGAATTTGATTATCAGAACCACTATGGCCTTCTCTCATTTCGGTCGGCAAATTCCCGAGTGGATTCTCATATTCCATGTCATCAGGCATCACCGCCAGAAAGTGTGTATCATCAGGTGCAGGTAACAGATTCAGCGCGATATTCTGGGTGTCACTGTTATGAATCACAATCAATCTTTCTTGGATCATCCTTTCTATTTCCCTTTTCAAATTCCGACAACTTTCCATGTTGTGCCCCTGGGCATGGGAATGGTATTCACACCTTTTAGATGGGTCAAAGCTCCTTGCACGTGGGTCCACATGATTTGGAGGGATGGATGCAATCATGTCCTGTTGCTTTAACTTCTCAAATAAACTTGCATATGAAACTCCTATTGGTGTGAAATTATCCTTCAACTTCGGTTCCCTTCTATACCCTTGGTTTGGAAGTGGGTTATAAGGTATTTGGAAATTTTGCAGAGGCTGGTAGAGATTTGTTGATGCTCGTGCTCGCTTTCTTGGATGATTTGATGGCTGAATAACATACTGGGGTGGATCAACTGAGTATGGTGGGTTCGGAGGTGGATAGTAATGCTCGGGGGAGTTATGGAAAACCTGTCGAGACATCGCATACCGTCGAGGTGTTCTTCTGGAACCTTTTCTTGACCCTGATATCATCATGACTTCTTCATCCCTCTCATTCGTGTCACTAGATTCAAATTGGACAGCCTGAGCTGCAGCCTTGAGAGCCGCTTGACTTATAATTCTGCCTGTCTTAAGACCGTTCTCTACCATTTCTCCCATTTTGATTACATCCAAGAAGGATTGACCAACCGCAGACATCATGTTCTGAAAATAATCCGGCTCTTGAGCCTGAAGGAAGATAGTGATTAACTCATGGTCATCCATGGGTGGCTCAGCACGAGCCGCTTGCTCTCTCCATTTAAGGGCATATTCCCTGAAACTTTCACTTGATTTCTTCTTCAGATTTGAAAGGAAAATGCGGTCTGGGGCAATGTCAATGTTGTATTGGAATTGTTTGACAAAGGCCTGTGCCATGTCGTTCCAGACGTGCCAGCGAGATGCATCTTGATCCCAAAACCATTCAGGAGGCTACTCCTGTAAGGCTTTCGCCAAAGTAAGTTATTAACAATTTTTCATTTCTTCCCAGACTCCTTAGTTGATTGCAATACCTTTTCAAATGGGCTATGGGGTGTCCATGTTCATCGTACTTTTCAAATTTGGGAATCTTGAAACTAGGTGGCAAGTGGACATTGGGAAACAAGCATAGATCTTTGAAAACAACACTCTTTTGACCTGCCAACCCGTGCGTATTTTTCAACCGTTGTTCTAAGCTTTTCAATCTTCGGGTTATTTCCTCCTGTACCATCTTTCGGGGATCTTGCGTTGTCCGTTTGTCACAAACCAACCACCTTCTACTTACTTTACAATTCAAGACAAAACATGTTAGAATGGAGTCAGCCAGTCCTTGTCAAATTTTTTTTTTGCTTACTTCTTTTTTTTATATATATATACATATACAGTTGTGGTCGAATCTTATGGAGATTGCCTACGTATCATGACCCCGCATGAATCAGACCGAGCGTAGTTCTTGCAAATTAATGCAAGAAATAAAGAGATGCTTATTTGATTTTTTTTTCTTTTTTGAAGAAAAATTGTAAAAGCCGACTCCAACTACAAACTCTGATGAAAAACTTTCACAACTTGTGCCAGAGATTTCTACAAGAATAAGAATATTTTTAGCGCCAATTATGACTATTTCTACAAAATTAGCCATGTAATGGCTTATTTGGCAAAAATGGCTATTTTTGCAAAGTTTATTTAATAAAAAAGATAAACTTGAAAAAAAAAAATTCCTCCTGTGGCTCATGGGGGCATCGTTCGGCATCGCCATAAGCCAACACAAGACTGAAAAGTTTCTAATGTCAATTGACTATATTTACAAAATTGGCCATGTAATGACTTATTTGACAAAGCGGCTATTTTTGCAAAATTTTATTTAAGAGACTACAAATTCAAAATTTTTCATCTTAGGGCCCATGAGGCATCGTTCAGCACCGACACAGGCCAACACAAGACTGAGAAAGTTTAAATGCCAAATGTGGCCATTTCAGCAAAACCATATGTTATTTTTTTTTTTCAAAGTTGAGTGATGACTAAAACTTAATTTTGCGGATATGGCCTTTCAATATTTCCACGGGGGAATATTTCAAGGCTGTGCCCAAAAATTATTTACAAAGACTCAAAGTGGCTATTCTTGCAAAAATAGCTTTGTGGCATCCTTTTGGGGAACATTCGGCTTATTTTAAACAAGAATAGCATCACTCGATTTATTTATAATAAAATAAAAAATTTGACACTTTTTTTTTGGTTATTTTTGCAAAAGGGGTGTGAACCCGAACTTGATTTTGCGGCTATGGCCTTGCAACATTTCCACAAGGAATATTTCAAGGCTATGCTCGTAAATTATCTAAAATGACTCAAAGCGGCTATTTTTGCAAAAACGGCCTTCCGATGTCCTTTCGGAACATTCGGCTATTTTCAAAAACGGCATCACTATGATTTTATTGACAAAATTAAACACACATTATTTTTGATTTTTTTTTAAAAAGGGTGGTAACCCAAACTTTATTTTGAGTCTACGGCCTTTCAACATTTCCACATGGAATATTTCAAGGCTATTATTCAAAAAGAAAAAGAAAAGACTTCAAAGTGGCCATTTTTGCAAAAACAACCTTCCGGTGTCCTTTCGGAACATTCGGCTATTTTCAAAAACAGCGTTACTTTGATTTTATTGAAAACTAAAACTTCGACATTTTTTTTAATTTTTTGAAGGGGTGGTTGGACCCGATGAGGGTTGCCTACGTATCCCACCTAATGGTGAGAATCAAACCTGCGTAGTTCGGTCAGATTGTTTTATGACTAATTATTTCAATAAAATTGTTCTACCTATTTTTCAAATTTTCTTTTCAAGCATTTCGTCAATATTTCGATATTTTCTATTCTAAAATTTTCTCTCTTTTTGTTTTTCAGGAATTTAGCCAATAATAATCTAGAACAAATAAATGCAACATATAACATGCTCGGTCTTTAATTTTCCGGGTTACTTGTCCTAGACGGACCCAACCCCTGTGTTGAGTCCCCTAAGTCAGATATGATGCAAATAAACGTCCTAAATCTAGGCTCGATATCCTGATGTTTTCAATGGTACTAGACCGTGTACCCGAGCGGACAACTCGGATCGAGGAGGGGGCTACGTACCGGTGACCCGCGAGGTCAATCGGCTTTGTAACTTGTCCGGCCTTTTTTTCTTATTTTTGGTATTGACACTAATAGAAAGGGGAGTCTCAACCAGTAAGCACATCCCCGGAGGTAAGAAGAGAACGGTTTTCGGCACAATTTTATATATACAATTCACGCAATATCAAAGCGGTAAACATGTAGCACATTAATCAAAATATATAATGAAATCAGATATAAGCAAAAATAGAAATTTAACTGAGCTCGAATTCATAAACCCTTAACCGAAGTTCTGGGTTACTTATCCCCAGCAGAGTGGCCAGAGCTGTCACACCTCCTTTTTTCACATACACGTAATGTACCACTGTTTAATACTACACCCCGAGAAGGGATATAATAATAATCAGGGAAGAAGTTTTTCCACTTAAAGGACAGTCGGAGCGGGATCAATTTATTTAAATTTTTTAGAGTCGCCACTTGGGAAAATAATGGTGTCCCAAGTCACCGGTTTAATCCCGAACCGAAAAAATTTATGACTCTGTATTACAGTCTGCGAAACTAGAAACCTCGATAAGGAATTCTATTAACCCGAGGGAAGGTGTTAGGCGCTCCCGGATTCCGTGGTTTTAGCACGGTCGCTCAACTGCAATTTTTGTTTTTATCTGATTTCTTTATATATTTTAATTATGTGCTATTAATGTTCCGTTTTTTAATTTTAGAAGAATTGTGACGTCACGAAAACACATTTCGAGTCACACCGCAACCAGTACGCTTGTGACTTTAATGTGTTTCAATTTCGCCGAGAGTAAGATTTGGGTCACATAAATGTGCACCCGTATTAGGAATGTAATATTATTAGTCGCGCCTAAAGTATCTTCGTCTTGTTAACTTTGGGAAAGACCGTGAGATTTGCTAAACGGTCCTTCCAAATCTAAGTGTTTTATAACAATTAATTGAGGGCCCCGCAATTGTGTATTTAATGCGGCGAGGCTCATCTCAAATACAATTTTAAAAGAATATTCGAACTAAAGTTTTGAGGGCTACAGACTATTTGTTTTATGTAATATGGCACACCTTAATTTCAACTTCAAAGAGGATTCATTTTTTTACACATCTGAGAGTCATCATAAATAACATCTATCTATATTCAACTCTTCCTTATCAATTTTGATTAGTCACAACATTTCTCTTGGCAGTGTTGCCGTCGATTTTGAATCATGGTAAAAGAACCAACAAGACATGAAAATATCAACACCACAATATAAAAACCAACCTAGTATTTTAGAGATGATTTAGGAATACTCAATTTTAGCTATTGAGGAGATTAAGTGTTCAGGAAAAAAAATTCATTACCCATGTATCTGAATAAAGGTAGAAGTGACATTAATACCTCCCAAGTTAAGATCACATAGCACAAGATATTACCAATCTCTTACCCAGTAATGGTTTATCCCATCTATCCCTGTTTTTATATAAATTTGTAGCAATATGATCAAGCACCAATACAACGAAGTGGGTCAACACATTCAAGGATATATTTCAGTTTTCAGAGAAATTGAACACACTTAATCATACCACGTAGTGTATACATAAAGAAATATCAATGATTTAGTGAAGCAAGCGAAGCATCTATTTTCAAATAAATTTGACGGACACGACCCTGTGGTTTGCTGCTTTATTGATATGCTTGTTAGCTAAGTGTAATTTACCAGAGAATAAGCAAATCCATAAAGGCATTAGAGACCATTTACAGCACTCCAGAATAAACTAATTTGTTATCTGGCAGCACATTGTATACTCATATCGAGAATGAAGGTAAGACTTTAAACAAAATAATAAGTCTACTGAGATACCTATTTATCTTTTTTATTTTTACATCAATTGTGCATCCTTTATTCTCTTTTTAGAAGCCAACCAACCATTTTTATAGTAAAAAACACAAACAAACATGAAATAGCTACTCAAACAATCGTAGGAATGAAGCAGGTGACACGTGAACCATTCCATACAATTCTTACCCAAGCCAATCTGAAATTTATATCATTCAATCAAATACAGTACCTGATTGCAGCAGACTAACATAAGGAGAATGGATCTCTGGCTTTGTAAATGAACTGGATCGGCAGGAAACAAAGCAGCAATAGCAACTAGAGCACAAGTAAACAACTCTGAACCAGATAACCCAACAGATTCGACAACTTCAACAGCTACGATTCACGCAAATGCAAAGTGATGCAAATCCGAATAGAGTCATAATAAATGGAAGCGAGCTCAACTTATATTATCGAATTTCCGGAGCAAAATACAATGAAAATAACACTCTAGGACAGCAAAGCATTCGAGCGAGCTATAGACTAAACATCTGGACCAGAATTACAACCTCGAACATACGGAACTTCAATCGGCACCCTCTCTTAAACAAAGAGGCAATACAGCTCAGGAATTCCAGAACAAAAATGGCAAAAATCAGCGGAAATCGAGCAGCAAATCCACGGTTCTTAATATCTTGAAATCACTGATTGTTCAAGTGCCAACTAAAGGACAAGAGAAAAAAAAACTGAAGCTCAGCAGATCCAAAGACATCAGCAAAAATCTAGTGAACTTGTAATTCAAAATAGTCTTCGAAAACCAAAAACGCTCAAGCTATGAAGCGAAAAATTCAAACAGCCTTTTAATGGCTTTCCTTTCGATTTTTTTTGTTGAAGTTTTCTAAATCTTAAAAATTGAAATGCAAGTTCCTCTCTTAGTAACCCAGGTGTATGTGTGTGTGTTAATGAAATCAAAGAGGAGGGACTTGATCGGAGATGATGGAAGTGAAGGCTAGCTTTTCTTTTCGTTTTTTTTTCCGTCTTGATCGCCCCCCTAATCCCCCTCATATTGTATATTTGTATGCTTTTCTTTTATTTTTCAGCCTATCACCGCACATGCTACCCTCCATGTATTTGTATGTATTGTCCATTTTTAAAATCTTTCTCCTTTCATGTGTGTATGAATTGTATATCTATTGTGTCCATTTCCCGTTGTCTCCCTTTGTGCGTTGGAAATTCTCCCCGCGTGAGGGACCAAGAGTGATGGGTCTCCACGTGGGTTTCAAGGGTTATGGGCTAGGTCCGAAAATTATAAAACCGGGTAATTTGAACCCAAATATTTTTTTTTTGACCGGAATCGAGAATGAGAACACGGTGTTATTAATTAATCCTACGTAAGCAAAATAACTATAAGACTCATAATTAAAACAAAACTATTTTTTATATATTTTTCGAGATTAAAGTAACCCCAAAATGTTGATGAAACTATTTATTTATTTATTTTCATAATTTGCATTTTTTTAATAAAGCTAAAAATATAAAGTACTATTTTTGTATTTTTCAAGTTTAAAATGACTACAAAACATTAATAAAACTATATTTTTTTGTTATTTTTTTATTTTAAGGTAAAAATAAAGTAAAAGAGTCAAAATTAGCTAAAATAGCTATATTAAAACTAAACTAAATATTTTACGTTAAAAATATAAAAAATCTCGGGTAGGGGCAAAATCACGCATTTACAATAAAGATTGTTGCCAACCGCTCCGATGAGTAGGTAGTACTAATTGGAATGAAGTGAGCTGACTTGGTCAGTCTATCCACAATCACCCATACAGAATCAAACTTCCTCGCCGTCCGAGGGAGTCCAGTAACAAAGTCCATAGTGATCCTCTGCCATTTCCACTCAGGAATATCAATGCACTGAAATACACCACCGGGCCTCTAATGCTCGTACTTAACCTGCTGACAGTTGAGGCGCCATGCTACATGTCTGACAATGTCCATTTTCGTCTTTCTCCACCAATAGTATTGTTTCAAATCTTGATACATCTTCACGGCTCCTGGATGGATAGAATACCGCGAGCTATGGGCCTCCTCCAGAATCAACTCACGAAGGCCATCAACATTGGGCACACATATTCGGCCCTGCATCCTCAATACGCCGTCACTATCAATCGTGACATCTCTAGCATCATTATGCTGCACTCTGTCCTTAAGGACAAGCAAATGTGGGTCATCATACTGTCGCTCCCTGATGCGATCATATAAAGAAGATCGAGAAACAACACAAGCCAATACCCGGCTAGGCTCCGAAATATCTAACCTCACTAGCCGATTGGCTAGCACTTGAACATCATAAGCAAATGGCTTCTCCTCAGCTAGAATATATGCCAAGCTCCCCATACTGACCGCCTTCCGGCTCAAAGCATCGACCACCATATTGGCCTTCCACGGATGATACAAGATAGTGATGTCATAATCCTTAAGCAACTCCAACCACCTCCGCTGTCTCAAATTAAGGTCCTTCTGTCTGAATAAGTGCTGAAGGCTGCGATGATCCGTGAACACCTAACATAAGACACCATACAAGTAATGCCTCCAAATCTTCAAAGCATGAACTATGGCTACTAGCTCCAAATCATGAACATGGTAGTTCTTCTCGTGGGGCTTCAACTGACGAGAAGCATAAGCAATGACCCTACCCTCCTGCATCAACACACAACCAATGTCAACTCCTGAGGCATCACAATACACAGTATAAGGATCTGAAGCTGACGGCAGAATCAAAACTGGTGTTGTGGTTAGTGCTGTCTTGAGCTTCTGAAAGCTCTCCTCGCACGGACCATAAGAAAGGAACACCGTTCTGAGTCAATCTAGTCAAGGGTGGAGCAATAGAAGAGAACCCATGAACGAATCGGCGATAATACCCTGCCAATCCTAGAAAGCTACGGATCTCAGTAACTGAGGTCGGTCTGGGCCAACTCTGCACTGCCTCGACCTTCCTCGGATCTACCTGAATACCATCACGGGACACCACCTGCCCTAAAAACGCCATGGACTCAAGCCAGAACTCATATTTGGAGAACTTGGCATACAACTTCTCCTCTCTCAATCTCTGCAATACAATATTCAAGTGCCGAGAACACACTGTTCATCAGATGCATAAATGCTGCTGAGGCGTTGGTCAGCCCAAAAGACATCACAAGAAACTCATAGTGACCACATCTGGTCCTCAATGCAGTCTTCATAATGTCGGACTCTCTAATCTTCAGCTGATGGTAGCCTGAACGAAGATCAATCTTCGATAACACCCTAGCTCCCTGGAGTTGATCAAATAAATCATCAATACGAAGCAAAGGATACTTATTCTTCACTGTAACTTTGTTCAGTTGCCTGTAATCAATACACATCCTCATGGATCCATCCTTCTTCTTAGCAAACAGGACCGGTTCACCCCACGGCGACACACTCGGCCGAATGAACCCCTTATCTAGGAGTTCCTGGAGCTTCTCCTTTAATTACTTCAGCTCAGCTGGTGCCATCCGATACGGAGGAATAAAAATAGGCTGAGTGCCTGGCACCAAATCGATCCCAAAATTAATATCCTTGTCCGGTGGCATGCCCGGCATGTCTGAGGGAAACACATCAGGAAAGTCTCGCACAATGGGAATCGAATCAATACTGGGAGTCTGGACCTCGACCTCCCGCACAAATGCTAAATAAGAGAGACATCCCTTCCCAACCATTCGTTGGGCCTTGAAGAAAGATATTACCCTGCTAGGTACATACTCAGTCGTGCCTCGCCACTCGATCCTCTGAATGCCCGGCATAGCCAAAGTGACTGTCTTAGCATGACAATCCAGAATAGCATGACATGGAGATAGCCAGTCCATGCCCAATATAACATCAAAATCAATCATGTTGATAAGCAACAGGTCCACTCGGGTCTCCAGACCCCCAATAGTGACCAAACAGGACCGGTATACGTGGTCCACAACAATAGTATCCCCTACTGGGGTAGATACATGCACCGGTAGCTCAAGACACCCTCGGGTCGTGCCCAAATGAGGAGCAAAATATGTAGACACATAAGAATAAGTAGAACCAGGATCGAACAACACTGAGGCATCTCTGTGGCAGACTGAAATAATACCTGTGATAACTGCATCAGAAGCAACGGCCTCAGATCGGCCCTGGAGAGCATAGCATCTAGCTTGTCCACCTGATCGGTCTCCCCCTAGAGGGCGACCCCTAGATGACTGACCCTCACCCCTAGCTGGCGGGGCGGGTGCTGAAGTAGAAGGACCAGATGATGAGGTCTGCCCCCTCTACTGATAAGATCTAGAAACAAGACGGGGACACTCCCTACGGTGGTGCCCAAACTCTCCACACTCGTAGCAACTCCCCGATGCTGAGGACTAAGACTGATAAGGACCCCTGGCGCTGGAGTGGCCAGCTGATGAACTAGGCCGAGATGAACCCTGAGCAGATGGGGCCTGTGAAGAACTCTGAGCTGGAATGGCATTGAGAGATGGCTGGCTCAGGTGCGAACCCTGATAACCCTTTCTAGAAGACCATCTGCGACGATCTGAGCTACCCGACTATGAAGATCTGAAAGAACGACCTCGGCTCTGCTGACTTTGGCCTCTAGTCCGAGTACCACTGGAACTAGCTGAACCTCGAGGCCTCTTGGCCTCCCTCTCATCCCGCTCTCTGCGACGATCTGTCTCTATGTCGTGAGTAATATCCACAGCCTCCTGAAATGTACGACTCAGAATACTCTCTCGAGTCATCAGAATACGAATGGGATAAATAAGGCCGTCCACAAAGCGTCCAATCCTCTCTCTGTCGAAAGGAACCAACCATTGTGCATGTCTAGACAACTCTGTAAACCTGATGTCATACTCTAACACTATCATATCCCCCTGACGGAGACCCTCATACTGCTGTGCATCTCCTCTCTCTAAGATCGAGGCACCCACTTCTCCATGAACATGGTGGAGAACTCTGGCCAAGATAGTGGTGCTGCCCTTGCTGGCATGCGGTGCTCATAAGACTCCCACCAAGCGAAAGCTGGCCCCTGAAACTGAAAGGTGGTGAAAGATACCCCACTGGACTCCAAGATCCCTGCCGTACGAAGCATCCGACGGCACTTATCCAGAAAACCTTGGGCGTCCTCGCCCGGAGCACCAGTGAACACTAGAGGAGATAACATGGTGAACCTCTCGAGACGACGCTGCTCATCGTCTGTCATAGCTGGGACCCTGTCTCCCTGAACCTGATCTGCTGGCTGAACCGGAACCACAGGCTGAACTGGAGGAGCCTCTGGTGTCTGTAAGCCCTGCAGTGCTGGCTCTGAAGTGCGTGCGGCGGGGTCTGATGACCACCCCCGGTCCCTGATGCAGCTGCTGCAGTAGTAACTGAAACCGCATGTGCTAGGCCAATATAGACTGCTAGTATCTGAGCCAGGGTCTCCTGTAGACCCGGAATGACAATGGGCACAACTGGTGCATGATCTGGTATTGCTGGCACCTCTGCAACTGGGGGCTGTGGGTCAGCTGGTACTGCATCAGCCGCTCGACCTCCGCCACGACCACGGCCTCTAGCAGGTGGTAGTAGTGGTCATCCTCCCCGTCCGGAAGCTCGAGTTCTCGCCATCTGCGAGAGAATAGAATGTCAAAGTTCAGTTCATGTCAAAAGTAATCGCACGACAAGAATTCCAAGAATTGAAACTTTTCCTAAAAGGTTTGCAGCCTCCCGAGGATAAGTGCAGGCGTCCCCGTACCGATCCACAAGACTCTACTAACCGGCTCAAGACTCATGAGGCCTAGTAAACCTAGGCTCTGATACCAACTTGTCACGACCCAAACCCTGGTCGTGATGGCGCCCAACACAATGCTACCAAATTATCCCTTAAACCAGCCAGTTATTAATTACAATTAATCAAATTAAACTTAAACGGCAAATGATCTATCAGGTGATAAGCGAGATAGTAAAAAGCATACAAAAAATACGGTCCCAACCATATCGTGGTGTCACGAGACTGAGCCTTTACATAATAACATCCTAATACAAACAAGTCTAGGCAAAAAGAAATCAACAAGATGATAAAGAAGGAGAAAACAGGCTCTGTAGACGCTGGCAGCTACCTCGTAATCTCCACAAAAGTAGACAAAGATCAGCAGCTACAATATCTCAACTGCTCTCGGGCACCTGTGGATCTGCACAAAAAGTGTAGGGGAGTGGAGTGAGTATATTTCAACTCATTGAGTAACAATAATAAACAATAACTGAAAGTAAGAACTCCTGTGCTATCACTAAACAGTTCTAGGGCAACTCTCACATGTACGTCATCACTATAAGTAATCTGATCTCCAGTCCACATCTATCTCTACAAGATCCCACACTGATCAAACCCTCGCTCGTACCCCTACGATGTACAGCCATCTCAATATATGAAGACACATACATATGTCTATAATGTATAAGTATTTAAGTAGGTAATAGGATATGAATGAGTATAACGCTACGGCGTGCAACCCGCTCCAATACATATACCGCTGCGGCGCGCAGCCCGCTCCATTTAACGTCGACGGCGCTCACTGGGGTGTATACAGACTTGGAGGGCCTCCCTAGGCCCAAGCGCTATGTGATACTGCGGCGTGCGATCCGATCCACACGTATATTACGGCGGCGTGCAGTCCGATCCCATAATATACACGCGCTCACCGAGAATGTGTCGGACTCAAACTGCGGCGTGCAGTCCGTCCAACATGTATATTACTGCGGCGTGCAGTCCGATCCAATATATATACTGCTGCGGCGTGCAGTCCGATCCAATATATATACTGCTGTGGCGTGCAGCCCGATCCAATATAGGTATATATGTAATACCTCATAATAGGTCCTCGACCCTATCCCAGTCAGTATATGCTTGGCCCCTCAGGCCCAATATGATATATCTCAGTGGGTCCTCCACCCTAACTCAGTCAATATAGACCCGGCCTTTCAGGCTCACTCAGCTAGAATAGGGAATTCCACCCTAGGTAGTATCTTTCAAAGTACACATCTAGTACTAGCTCGTAATATGCTATACAGTTGTAATTACGGCTGAGTGTATGTTCCCAACATGATATAAGGGTCACCTAGCTCTGTAGGTTCCCTAATACTCTATAGATCGGCACGAGGCCCCAAACATGGCTATTAGCCCAATTGTACAGTTATAATCTCATTAACAGTCATAAAATACAGTATTCTATTAGCCGGGAAGGACCAAGTCTGAACCCCCAATCACAATGTCACCACGCCCGTCATAGAACGTGTGTCTCATCTCAATATAGCACTGTGAAGTGCTAGTACGGGGGTTTCAAACCCTCAATACAGTGTTTACTACTACCACTCACCTCGAACCGATAGAAGCTTCAATCCGCCTTGCGCTTGCCTAGCAAATCAATCTTCTTGGATGCCAAATCTGCTCAAAATCATAGAGAATGCATCAATATATGTTAATTTCACGCAATTCATTCGAAATAACCCCAATTGTATCAAAACCCACAAAGTTGCCAAACTCGACTTTTGGTGCGCTTCTCGAAAAATTATAAAAGTTACATATTCGGAACCCTTGTCTCAATACGAGTCTAGGCATATCAAATTTACCAAATTCGGACTCCATTTGCCCGCTCAAATCGGTATTTTTCTACAATTTTAGGCTTAGGGCTAAAACCCACATTAAATCCTCCATTTTCATAGAAATAATCCATGATTTCATAATAAAAGCGTGTAATTAAACCACGAAACTTACCTCCGACAATATCCTGATGATCTCCCAACTATTTCCCTGCACTTCCTCTCTCTAGGCTTCAAAATTGGAGGGTTTTGCAAATGAACCCGTAATGAAATGTTTCTGGACTTAAACTCACTGCCAGGCATTTTTACCCTACGCGATCGCAGCCCTTGGCTCGCGATCGCGATGCACAGCTTTTGGGCGGCCAGTCTTTCCTTTACGCGATCGCGTGGACCTAGACGCGATCGCAGTACTCAACCCAGCGAACCTATGCGATCGCATCAAAAAGATCGCGATCGCACTGCTTATGAACAAGACCTTACGCGATCGCATCGATATCCTCGCGATCGCGATGAACAAACACTCAACCTCACGCGATCGCATCACTCCTCCTGCGATCGCGAAGAACAATCTCCCAGCCCCACTTCGATACACTACGCGATCGCGTGGCAATGGCCGCGATCGCAGAGAACAAATAACCTGCAATTTTATTGCAGCAATTCCAGCAGTTCCTTTAGCTCAAAATGGTCCGTTTGGACCCCCGAATTCATCCCGGGATCCCGGGGATCCCAAAGAAAACCACCAACATACTCCAAAACACGATACGAACTTGTTCCAAGCATAAAAACACCATCCTAAACATCAAAATCACCAATTACACACGGATTCAAACCTAATTTTCTTCCAAACTTCCGAAACCGACATTCGATCAAAAACCCGACCAAACGACCTCCGAATGACCAGAAATTTTGCAGGCACATCCAAAATCACCTAACGGAGCTACTGCAACTGTCGGATTTCCATTCCAACTCCCGGATCAAAATCTAACTTACCGTTCGAATTTCGCCAAGATTCAACCTTAGCCAATTTTAGCCTATTTCTCCACCGGACCTCCAACAATTCCGATTGCTCCCCTAAGTCACAAATCACCTCCCGGAACTAACCGAATCATCAGAATCCGATTCCGAGCCCTCTAACTAGATAGTTATCTCCGGGTTGACTTTCCTTATTCAAGCTTCCTTCAAAAAGGTTATATGCCTCATTTTCAATCCAATTCACTCCTAACTCCCCCGATAGACTCTAACACTGATATAAAAGCATGAAACATGTAATTACAACATAACAACTGGCTGAATCGGAGCCACTGGCTGGGCTGGTGGTGCCTCAGGTGTCTGAAAAGCCTGCACTACCGGCTCTAGAGTTCGAACTGCGAGGGTTTGATGATCACCCCCCGGTCCCGGATGTAGCTGCTATAGTGGAGGCTGAAACTGCCGGAGCCAGGCCAGTGCAAACTGTCAATATCTGAGCTAGGGTCTCCTGTAGACCCGAAATCACAATAGGCACAGCTGGTGCCTGAACAGGTGCTACTGGGACCTCTGCAACCGGAGGCTGATCTAGAATGGGGACAGCTGGTGGGTTAACTGGTACTACCCCAGCTGCTCTACCCCTACCACGACCACGGCCGCGTCCATAGCCTCTAGCAAGTGGCAGTGGTGGTCGTCCACCTCGTTCTGTAACACGAGTCATCGCCATCTGCGAGAGAATAGAATACCAAAGTTCAGTTTCGAATAAACAAAGTTGCACGACATGAATTTCAAGAATTTGAAGTTTTCGTAAAAGGTTCTATAGCCTCTCGAGGATAAGTACAAACGTCTCCGTACCGATCCGCGAGACACTACTAAACCGGCTCATGACTCGTAAGACATGATAACCTAGGCTCAGATACCAACTTGACACGACTCAAACCCCGGTCGTGATGGCGCCCAATACATTGCTAGGCAAGCCCGACTTTTTCCCGATAACCAGTTCAATTATTAATTAACAAGGTTCCATTAAATGAAAAATAGCTTGTTCCCATAGCAAAATAATGACAAGTGCGGAATTAAAAGCAACTGAAATATAGCCCTAAAAAATCTGGTGTCACAGGTCTGAGCCTCTAATAATAGAGTAAATCATATACAATTGATGTCTAAGCAGGAAAACCAAGAGATAAATAGAGGAAGTGAGAGATCGGGTCCTGCAGACGCCGGTAGTTACCTCGATGTCTCCTTATCAGTTGGAAAGACGGGAAATATATAGCTCAATTGCCCTTTTGGATCCTTGTATCTGCACATAAGGTGCAGGGAGTAGAGTGAGTACTTCCAACTCAGTGAGTAGTAATCAATAAATAACAACTGAAAGTAAGAAAACATGTAAGAACACTAAACAGTTCTAAGGACAACTGTACAGGTAACTCATCTCTAAAGTGAAAGTCTGGTTTCAGTCTACTACTAACTCACACAGGTCCAACACTGATCCAACACTGCTGCGGCGTGTAGCCCAATCCTCACTTATACTATTGCGGCGTGCAGCCCGATCCAATATAATAAATATAATGCTACGGCTTGCAACCCGATCCAATAATATATAACTGCGCTCACTGAGGGTGTGTGCAGACTCTGGAGGGGCTCCTTCGACCCAGCGCTATAATACACGGTGTGCGAGTCCGATATATATATATATATATATATATATATATATATATATATATATATATATATATATATATATATATATATATATATATATATATATATATATATATATATGCGACGTGCGCAGTTCAATCCATATATATATCATATGTATAATACTGCGGCGTGCAGTTCGATCCAATACAGGTATATGTATATACTGATGCGGCGTGCAGCCCGATCCGGTATATATCAATACCTCACTATAGGTCCTCGACCCCTCTCAGTCAATATAGACTTGGCCTCTCGGGCCTACTCAGCTAAAATAGGGTATTCAACCCTAGGTATTCTCACTTAGAGTACACTTCTAGTATTGGTTCATGTCATGATATACAGCTAAGAGCACGACTGAGAGTATATGCTCAACATGATACAGGGTCATTTAGCTACACGTGCTTCTCTAAGGTTCTACAGATCGGCACAAGGCCCCAAACATGGCAACTAGCACCAATATACGGATATAAGTTCAGTCTCAGTCAATATGCACAGTAAACCAACAGTCGGGATGGACTAAGTCTGAATCCCCAGTCACAATATCACTACGCTCATCACACGACGCGTGTTTCATCTCAACATAGCACTGTATAGTGCAAATACGGGGTTTCAAACCCTCAGTATATCATTCGTTACTACCACTTACCTCGAATCGGCCAAAGTCCTAGCTCGCCTTGTGCTTTCCTCGCAAATCGACCTCCTCGAGTGCCAAATCTGATCAAAACCAATAAGAATACATCAATATAGGCTAATGAATCATAACTCAATCGAAAGGACTCGAAAAACACCCAAAAATACGAAGTTGCCAAAACCCGAACCCCGAGCCCGCTTATCAATAAATTACGAAAATGATATTTTAAGAATCATCAACTCGCCACGAGTCCATACATATAAAATTTATCAAAATCGAAATCTATTTGCCCATTCAAATCGTCAATTTTCTATTTCCCACGCTTAGAGCAAAATCCTCCATTTTTACACCTCAATTCCTCCATTTTCAGAAATTAAATCCTTGATTTATTAGTATATTAACATAATTTGGGTTCAAGAATTCTTACCTGATGATACTTCTCAATTCCCTCCCCAAAATCGTCAAATTCAAGCATATTTCTACACCGGACCTCCAAATTCAATTCTGATCACTCTCCTAAGTCACAAATCAACCCCCGAAGCTAACTGAACCATCAGAATTCAGTTTCAAGCCCTCTAACTCATAAGTCAACATCCGGTTGACTTTTCCAAACTATTCCTTCATCAAAGAGACTATTTGTCTCATTTTCTACCAAATTCGAACCGAATTGACTCAGATTCACCAAACACATATATTGAAACATGAACAAGCATATAACGGGAAAAACGGGATGGTATCTCACATGACATCAAACCAAGTCGTCACATATTACTAGAGAAAGTTTTCATTTGCAATAATTCATTTCCTAAGGGAAGTGAAAAACTAAACTACTAAAGTATGAGCTAGAGAAAGGAAATTTTTGTCTGACCATAGCAAGTGAAACAGAGGCATACATTATAAACCATGTACTGTCTTGATATTCCTCAATGTAGAAGTAAAAAAAACATTAGCAAGTCTCCTGACTAAGCAATCCACAATATAAAATGCATTTATGCTCTCCCATATTATAATAATTTGTGGGTTTCTTTAATCAATTTCAACATCACACGGCAGAACTAAATTCTAATTGGAATTTCAAAAAGCTTCGCGTTAAATAAAGGAGCTCTTTACGATAACACTGAATAATCTGTAGCCAGATGCAAAATATCTACAGAGGAATGGGTTTCCTTCGAATGTCAACGATCTTTGAAAAAGAGAAAATTTTCAAGCTAGATCGTACATAAGGGTTTAATTATTGGTTCAAGAAATAACTGCAACTGAAAACCCCAAAGTCTAATGCTACTGAGATAAAGAAAACAAATGAAAGTAAGAAGAAAAAGAAAAAAAAACCACCTTAAGACGAGCAGTGACATTGTGAAGTTGATTCCCCCAACTGGATACTTAACTTCAGAAATTCCCTAGACACAATACAATACCAATAAACCGTATTCGTAGCTTGGAAAAAACTAAATGAAAAATCACTTAAATTGAAACAATAAGCAACACAAATGATATAATTCGCGATTTAAAAATCAGTGCAGGAGCCATAAATTTAGAACAAGAAGAATATTTAAAATAATGGATAGAAAATTGAGAGAGAACGCACCTGAAGGGGCAATGCGCCGGAGAAGAATGCAGTTTGTTGAAAAGAGAAAACCTAGGGCTAGAGGTGTAATGGAATTAAAAGGGGGAAATATTCGGGAATTTTTTTGAAAAAGGAGGGAGAACTAACAGCATTTGCTTTCCGAACCAAAAAAAGAAAAGAAATTGAAGGCAACAAATAAGTTTTTGAGAAAATTAAGTTTTTTTCAACAATAACATAATATTTTTAACACAATAAATTGCTAAAATCCCTAGATGAAATAAATGTAACAACTAGT
The DNA here is from genome assembly GCA_032618575.1 of Nicotiana noctiflora. Classification (NCBI taxonomy): domain Eukaryota; kingdom Viridiplantae; phylum Streptophyta; class Magnoliopsida; order Solanales; family Solanaceae; genus Nicotiana; species Nicotiana noctiflora. The sequence goes on along the minus strand of JASVEL010014226.1, from coordinate 98,640 downwards.
TACGAATTTATTAATATCATACCAATTGTTTAAATTTTTAATTAATGAAATATGAATGTTTTTGAGATGTTAAATATAAATTTATTTTTTATTTTTTAAATATAAAATTTTGAAAAAGAAGTATTTTTGTGTAATTTTTATTTATAACAACCAAATAAGATTTAAATTTCAAATATTAATATCGGTGTATAATAGCCATACGTTATAATCTATCTATACTATATTAAAAGCACGAAACACTTTAGAGAAATATTATTCGTCTTTTTTACCCCTTTAAAAATTGGTATCACATTGGATAAAATTGTATGTATATTAATTATTTTCCTAATATATAGGACTTTAAAATCAACTAAATTTTATTTATTAATTTCTTCCTTATTTGCACTATGTAAAAACTCATAATATGGAGGAATTTGAATTTAAGTAAGATTTTATTTTTATAAATCTTTTTATTATTTAACTTGTGTAACTATTCACGATTCCAATTTCATAACAAGTTGGAAATTTGTGACAATCCGACCCATCGTCTCATGCGTTTCCGTCCCATTTTCCCCGTTTTATACTTCATCATGTTTCAGTATATGTGTTTGCTGAATTTGAAGTGATTCAGATAGAGTTTGGTAAGAAATGAGACGAATAGTCTCTTTAAGGAAGAATTAGTTTGAAAAAGTTAATCGGGTGTTGACTTGTGAGTTAGAGGGCTCGAAATTAAATTCCGATGATACAATTAGTTTCGGAGGATGATCTAAGGCTTAGGAACGTAATCGGAAGTAATTTGGAGATCCGGTGAAAACGTTAACCTATTTTAGTGAAGTTAGTATTTTGGCGATTTCCGGTTGATAGGTGATATTTTGATCCGGGAGTTGGAATGGAATTCCAAGAATTTCAGTAGCTTCGTTAGTTGATTTTGGATTTGTGTGCAAAATTTCAGGTCATTCGAACGTCGTTTGATTGGGTTTCGGATCAAATGTGAGTTTTGGAAGAATTTGATTAATTTAGGCTTGAATCTGATGTGTTTTAATGGTTTTAGCGTTGTTTGATGTGTTTTAAGGATTGGAACGAGTTTGGATAATATTTTAAGTCATGTTGGTGCTTTTGGTTGAGGTCCTGGGGCCACGGGTGTGTTTCAGATGCCTAACGGGTCATTTTTTGAAGGTTTTGAACTGTTGTTGTCGGTATCTGGTGTTGTCCTTCGCGTCCGCGAGGTCCTATCGCGTTCGTGAAGAAGAAATTGGCTTCTGAGACTTTTCGTCTTCGCGTTCGCGACAGTGTTTCCTATTTGCGAAGGAGGATTTGTCATTTGAGACTTTTGTTCTTCGCGTTCGCGACAGTGATTGGCGTTCGCAAAGAAGGAATTTTCTGTCGCGCAGGTCCTACTTCGGAAGCCCATATCTTTTTATCTACAAGGAATTTTGAGGTGATACAAAAACAAAAATTTAGCTCTTTTAATTTAGTTTCCAAAAACATATTATATTAGTTATTTGGAATTGTGTGTAAAACATTATGACCATTACAATAGAGGTTGTCCGAGCAGAGTTTGGAAAATAAATTTTTGTAATTTTGTTCTTCGCGAAAGCGAGAGAAGGACCGCGAACGCAAAGAACAAATCTCTGGGCAGCAGAATAAAGACCAAACTTCGTCCCGTTTGTTATTTTTGATGATTTGGAGCACAGATAAGGCAATTATTTTGGGAGATTTTTGGAGAGAAAAACGGGGTAAGTACTCTTAACTCAATTTTGGTTGTATAACTCGAATCTATTGCAAGTTTTGGTGTTTAGTTTAAGAATTTTTGTTGAAAAGGGTAGAAAACTCTCTTGGATAGAAATGGTGATTTAAGGGGTCAAATGAACTCCGATTTTTGTGAATTTGATATGTATAGATTCGTGGCGAGATAAGGATCATTTCGATGTAAAAAATTCTGAATTTTGAGATGTGGGACCGGGGCTCAGGTTTTGCTAATTTTGTGTTTTTGAGAAAACTTTGAGCATTTTAGATTGGGTGTTGTCCCATTAGCATATTGTGATATATTTGTCCTATTTTTGGTTAGATTGGACACGCGTGGAGGCCAGTTTAAAGGGCAAAGGCATCGCGGGCTAGAGTTTTTGCCGGTTCGAAGTGGGTACTTGTAAATGATGTCCTGAGGGTTTGAAACCTCGGACTTGCACATCATAGTGCTGTATTGAGGTGACTTACATGTCGAATATGATCGTGGGGTAGAGCACTATTGGGAATTATGACTTGGTATGTCCCGGTTGTTGATTTTTACTACGTACTTGACTGAAACTACTTGTTATCATCATAATTTGGGTTGATTGTCATGTTTGGGCTTCGTGCCAACTGTGTGAATCCTTCGGAGATTGAGTTTTCTGTTTTAGTATATCTTTCATATCATTTGGCTTCAGTCCAAGGTTTTCAATATTGTTTTGCAACCTCAACCATATTTCTAAGATTTGAAAACTAAAATGATACTTTAAATACAATTTCGGGCTGAGAATTACTATTTTGTAAATACCCAAGGGGCTTACGATATTATTTTCTGGACTGATTATAAAGTGACTTGAAACAGTAGTAACAATGACACTGTATATTATACTTGAAACAGTGATAACAATAACACTGTATATTATACTTGAAACAGTGGTAACAATGACACTGTAATATATACTTGGAACAGTGATAACAATGGCATTGTAATATATAAACTGGTCAGGTAACAATGGCTGACCGGTCAGGTAACAATGACTGGCCAAAATATTACGTTTGGGCTATAGGAGCCCCTCCGGAGTCTGTACACACCCCCAGTGAGTACTGTCGACGATAAATAAATATTGATTACTCGGGCTGCACGCTGCAGTGGTTACTGGAATGTAGCATCATATACATTGCATTGCATTCATGAATTGGTTTATGTTTGTACTACGTGGCATGACATTTAGCACGCATATATATTATCGGCATATATGTATTATTTATCTTGTTGACCAGATACCATGGTATTAGTTGTTAATAGAGTGATGCGCGCGAGTGACTGATTTGTATGCGGACTTGCACTACTTGATGTTGCTGTCATATGCTTGACTATTTAAAAAGAAAGAAAAAGATGTTTTCAAAAGAGGTTTAAAACCGAGTCAGATATTTTATAAAGGATTTTCATGGAACTACTGTGTCGAAAAAATGTTGTACTATATTTTATAGCATGATGGAGTGCTCTTACATGGTTTCTTTATTCTCAGTATTATTTACTTTTATTACCGCTGAGTTGGAAGTACTCACTTTACTTCCTGCATCATGTGTACAGATTCAGGTATTTTGGGAGCATAGCTGAGCTAGTTGCAGTTTTGAGAGTTTTATTGGAGTTGTCGAGGTAGCTACCTGATGTTCGTAGGACCCGACTCATTCCCTATCTCTTTATTATTTTCCGCAGTGTTGATCATTTATAGTATGGAGTTTTATTACTCTGTATTGTTAGAGGCTATAGACTCATGACCCCCGGGTCTTTGAGAGATTATTCAATTAGGATTTTAGCTTTATTGTTAATAATGATATTCAAATAATTAGTTTGAGCTTCATGCTCGGGTTGAGAGTGTAAATGGTCGGGCTTGGGATCGTGACAAAATTCTAACAGAAGCTTTTCTTCAAAGTTGGTATAAAAATTATTTATATAATAAAAAATAGAGTTAATAATATTTTTTTACTAATGACGCAACAAACACGTGCAACGCACGTACACTAAGACTAGTAGAAAAAATATGGACAATTAAGATTGTTATAAAGAGGTTCAACCATATTTTTTTTTATTCTACCATTTAGCGACTAGTATTATAGTTTGTGAAAAAAATCTCATGCACAACAAAATCAATATATTAGTAGTGAGAAATGACAAATAAAGAGGGGGGAAAGCTTTTAAGTTTTTAGTTGTTGGAAATTAAGCCAAGATAAATTAGTATTCTTAAATTGTCTAGGATTCGACATTTATTAGTTTATTTAATTCAGTCTAATTAGGTTTCACGATCGAAATCATGTTGGAATAGATTTATTTAATTTTAGTCAAATTTGGTGTCACGACCCAATTCCATTATAGGTGGTAATGGCACCCAACACCATTCTCATGCTTTTCTCTAATGGGTTCAAAACTCGCCTGAGCCCATCAGGACCTTATCCAAAGGCACTAACAAGTTTGTAATCATAATACGGACTTGCTCGAACTCTTGAAAGGTGAAAAACAATAATGAAACCAAGAATCATATCCCAAAACCAAATTGAATCAAACTTTGAACTTCAAGTTTTCCAAATTCTCCGAATGCACTAAATCATACTTAGACTACCCCGAACGATACTAAATTTTGCGTGCAAGTCTTAAATGATATTACGCAACTATTTCCGATCTTGGAATTTCGTTTGGACACCAAAACCCGTTCCAAACCAAATTTAAAGAAAATTAAAATTCTTCAAGAACCAACTTTTATTTTTAGGTGCCAAAATGCTTTCGGGTCATCCAAAATCTGATCCGAGCATACCCCCAAGTCCGAAATCATCATATAAACCTATTGAAATCATCAAATACCGATGCCGAGGGCGTTTACTCAAAATATTGGCTGAAGTCAAACTTGGATTTTTAAGCCAACATTAAGGAACCAAGTGTTCAGATTTCAATCCGAACTCTTCCAAATCCAGAACTAACCATCCCCGCAAGCCATAAATCAGTAAAAGCAAGTACGAAAAGACTTATTTAGGGGAACGGGTCTAACAAGTAAAACAACTGGTCGGATCATTACAGTTGGTTTATAATATTATAAATAGGGGTATAGCTATAGAATTTTTAAGTTGGAGAGGTAGCTTAGATATAGATAGATTCAACAATTTATAAGTGAATGAAAAGCTCCTAGCCTTATTTTCTCTCTAGTTTGATAATTTTCTTCTATATAGTCTTTGTTTAATTTTTTACTTGTGCCTAAAATATTATTTGGAGTATTTAAATCCTTTAAATTGGTACCATTGCCTGTGTGAAATTATATCAATTCTGGTGTGAGATCCCAAAAACATATGGATACTATATTACATGATTGTCCCATTTTTCTGTTTGATGGAAAAAATAATGTTAAAACTTGGTATCAACAAATGAAGAATTTTCTTAATGTTGTTGGATTATGGTCTACTATTGACGAAGGATTCGTGGAAACTCGAGGAGGCACAACATTCACATGTTGAAAAATAATAGACAATTAAATTGTGGGGCATGATATTTATGTTGCCATCAAGGTCAAATTGCATGTATCTAAAAAATTCTTGCATGAAAGTCACCAAATGAGTCTTGGACAATCTTGCTCAATACATGCCAAAGTGTCACAGACATAAGAAGGACAAATTGCAAGAGCTTAGCAGACTATTCAAGTTGGCTCATACGAGACCAATAGAGTCGGTCAAATAATTATTTACAAGAATTAAAACATAATTAATAGTCTAAGGATTAATGGAGAAGTATTAGAAGAAGTTAAAGTTGTTGAAAAGAAAATGCAATATTTAAATTTAAAGTTTCACACTAATAAGATAGTTCTTGAGTCTGCCAAGAATCTTAACACTATAAGACTTGATGATTTAGAATGTAAATATATTGGTGACATATGAGATGTCTCTAACTCAACAAGAGAAAAAAATGGCGGAGAAGACATTGCTACCAAAGGAGAACGATGATCAACCTATAGAAAAAGAAGAGACAACAAATTTGGAAAAAAAAAAACAAGAAGGCCGTAAGTCAAAAATAGAGAAGAAAAGAATTGAAGGTAAAGTTAAAATAGATGATTTAGTTGCAATTGGGGCCCCACTGAAAGATGATGGTGTCATAATAAAAACTACTCGATAGACAAGATGAACTTAGTGATGAAAGAGGTATAAGAGTTCACCAAGAGAAAGTTTTTGATGATCTATTCAAGATTGAGGCAGAAATAGCTTGAGATCTAGAACCACAACAATGCATATATTAAATATGCAATAAATTTCGTGGCACTATTCGAAATTATATGTTTCAAGGACTCTTGTCGCTAACGTCCACTTCATCCATCCCACCCTTATATGGTGTGTGACATCCTCGTCTCTTCCCGATTTCCTGAATAACTAACCCAAGGTACTTGAAACTACCCCTCTTAGGGAAGGCTTGAGAGTCAAGCCTCACTTCCACTCCCACTTCCGTCGACTCGACCCCAAATTTGCACTCGAGATATTCAGTCTTCCTCCTACTCAACCTGAAACCTTTAGACTCGAGGGCTCCAAACCTCTAGCCTCTCATTAATGCTGCATCATGTCACGTCAATTAGGACTATGTCATTAGCAAATAGCATGCACCATAGAACCTCCCATTGAATATGATGAGTTAGTGCATCCATCACTAGGGCAAATAGGAAAGGGCTGAACGCAGACCCTTGATGCAACCCCGTAACAATCGAAAAATGCTCGTAGTTGCCTCTTACTTTCCTAACATGAGTCTTAGCTCCATCTTATATGAATTTAATGACCCTAATGTAGGTAACCGGGACCGCTTTAGTCTCTAAGCAGCTCCGTAAGACCTCCCTAGGGACCCTGTCGTATGCTTTCTCTAGATCGATGAACACCATGTGGAGATCCTTCTTCTTATCTCTATATTGTTCCACCATCCTCCAAATAAGGTGGATAGCTTCTTTGGTAGATCACCCCGACATGAAGCGATCAACCCCAATGCATGAAAATGAGTTTTTCAAAATTTTATCAAAAAAGTCAAAAATTGCCCCCAGGCCCACATGGTCAAAACCCGAGGTTGGAACCAAAATCAGATTACCTATTTTTCACGAATACAAATATATAATTTGTTTTGAAATCGAACCTCAATTCAATGTCCAGATCCCCAATTTTTTAAAAAACTAGGTTCTATCTAAATCACCCAATTTTCCATGAAAATTATTAATTTTAAGTTGAAACCATGTTAAAAGATGTTAATGACCGAAGAAAACTATTTTAAAATGACTTACAATTGCTTTGGGGAAGAATGAATTTTTAAAAAATTACCTAAGTGTGTTTATGTTTGAGGCGGTATAAAAAATGAGTTTTAGAATGGGTTAAGTATAAAAGTTGCAGGCCTCGGTTATGGGAGTTGCGAAACCAGGTTCGTAATTGCAAACCCTCCAGAAATCCCAACTTTCACATTTGTGATAAAGATGTCGCATTTGCAATAGATGTGTCGCATTTGCAGCCTCGGGCATAAAAGGGAAACTTCGTGCGAAGAGGTACTCACATTTGCGAGCAAGCAAGCCTGGGCGGGTTTTCACATTTGCGAACTCGCATTTGCAAGCCAGGCTTCGCAAATGTGAAGCCTGCAGGCGTGGGCACATTAACTAAAAACTTACAATTTTTCTAAGTTCAAAATGCACTCCGTGGCCTATCTAAAATTCACCCGAGCCCTTAGGGCTCCAAACCAAATATACACACAACCTCAAAAATATCCCACAGACTTACTCGTGTAATAACATTACCAAAATAACCTCAATAATATCGAATTAAACCTCAAAATCATAGAATTTTCTCAAACTTCATAAAACATCAACTTTAGCATTTTAGGTCTGAAACTCTGAATCACGTAAAATGACATTCGTTTTTCACCAACATTTACAGAAATGTCTTAAATCATATATAAGACCTGTATCGGGCACCGGAACTGAAATACGGCCCCAATACCATCATGGTCTAATCAAATTTCTTTAAACAATTTAGAAAATAATTTTCTTTGAAAATTCATTTCTCGGGTTTGGGACCTCTGAATGCAATTCCGGGCATGCGCCCAAGTCTCATATTTTTCTACGGACCTTTTGGGACCGTCAAATTACGGATCCGGGTATGTTTATCCAAAATATTGACCAAAGTCAAATTAGCTCATTTTACGGTCAAAATTTATCATTTTTCACAGATTTTCATATCTAGGTTTTTCGTTTACGCGTTCGGACTGCGGACACAAATCGAAATGATGCTACATGAGGTTTTCAAGATCTCAGAATATGAAATTTTATTTTAAAATAAGTAATTATCTTTTGGATCATCATAACTAGTTTATTTAACCGTCTAATTAAGATTCAAAGTCGAAATTATGTAGGAATAAGTTTTCTAAATTCTATTCAAGTTTGGTTTGTAGTATTATAAGTATAAGTGTAGCTACATAATTTTTAGGTGGAGAGGTAGTTTCGACGTAGAGAGATTCATAAGTTTATAAGTAAATACAAAAGTCTCTTACCCTGTTCTCTCTCTAGTTGGATAAATTTTTTTCTATAGCCTTGTTGAATTTTTTACTTGTCCCTAAATTATTCGTTGGATTATTTCAATCCTTCATTAGATAAAGATAAAAATACAAAATAAAAATAAAAAAAGTATGAAGGCAATAAAAGGGAAATTAACAACCAATATGTGGAGATAATGAAAAATCTCTGTCTTTGTGTATGCTTCTTGTAGGGGTAGAAGTTTGTGGGAAAAAATACAAGAAATGACAAAGAGTAAAATATGGACATAAATTGCATCAATTTGTAGAAATTTAACTAAAATGTTCAATTTGAGTAGATTTTTAAAAATGGTAGAAAAATGATAAAATTGCATGAGTTAGTGATAATAGGTGAATTTGACTATATTTATGCTCTAAATAATCACACTTTATGTTGTTTTGATATTGTTTATGATAACAAAATGCTTTTATTAGTGTTCTTAGTGTGTTATAGGTACACATGAGCTAATGAAGACTAAAAGAGCAAGTTTGGAGTCAAAAGATGGTGAAAAAGGCCAAAGTGTGGTACAAGTCAAGAAATTATGTTGAAAATAGCCGGGAAGGTGTGATTCCAAGCTATATATATATATTATGGAATGAATTTAAGTGATTTGGAGCTATAAAGTCCAAGTAAAAGCTCAAGTAATTAAGTCGGGATCGTATTCGGGGGTCAAATTTGATAGTTTAGTACAAGCGAATAATCGATGAGGCATATTGCGCACTGTCTAGTAAGTTGGACATAACATTTCACTCAGAACTCCATTTTGGCCTCATAATATATGGTTGGAAAGCTAACTCAAAAGGGATACAACTTTCATGTTTTGAGTTTTTCCAAATTCCAAACGGAACAGGGTGAACAATCGCGGTTCATTCGCGACCGCGAATGAACCGCGAAAAAAGAAGCCAGCAGAAGATTTTTGAACTTCAGAGAGCCTGATTTTTCGCAGTCCATCGCGACCGCGAACGGACCGCGATCGACGCCAAAACTTTGAAGGCTAAACTTGTCAAAACTCAATTTTAAGACCTAAACCCTCTATAGATTTTGCCAAAGAGAGGCAAGCATTGTATTATTGACTACTTTTGTAGGATTATTAGTAAGAGAGAACTCTCTCAACTTATTTCTTTCTTTTATATTGATTCTTTGATTATGAATTCAATTATTATTCTTGTTTCTTTGATTATGAGTAGCTAATTCCTTAGATGGAATCTAATGGGTGATTGGGTGACGAACTTCTCATTTATGTGATTACAAATTGTTAGCTAGTTTTTTATTTGTTCAACTTCGTTCTTGTTGTAGTTAATTGGTAGGATCCCCAATTAGCTATGCCTATTTAGTGTGCATAACTTGGAAAAGAGGATATTTAGGTATATTGTTGAACACACCACACCTAGGTTATTGGAGGAATCTATAACTTTAGGTGTAAAGGTGGGATTAGGAATAACGAAGCCTTGTGTGCAATCTAAAGTGAACTATTCAAATTAAATCTAGCTAGGGTAGCTCGGGAGAGTGCACTAGTAAATTATTGTAGTTCCTCGGGAGAGAATTACGGTAAAAATAGCGTTCATGATTGATAAAATAATATTGACAATTTGTATGAGCATAAACAGAAGGAATTCCATCAATAGGGGAAATCAATACCTTAGTCTTTCTCTATATTCTTTACCCAATATTCAATTCTTTCTTTTAAGTCTTTAATTCTTGCAAAAGTTAGTTGTTAGAAAACCTTCATAAAAATATACTCAAAGTTTGGGAACTTGCTTCAGAAGTGTTCTTGGGCTTTGATGTCCTATTTAATATAGTAGAGGGACATTTTAGGCCCTTTTCCGTAAAAACTATCATAAATACCCAACGGTACTTTTATCATAAATACCCAACGGGGAGTTAACGGAATTATCAATTGCCATTGACAGAATTACAAGATTCTTATTGTAGTCAGATTTCTCTCTACCGAACTTTTGATTGAAAATCTTGACGATTGTTGAATTGATTGCTCGAGTGCATGCCTAGAAAATCTACAAGGACTGGAGAATTACTTGAAGGACTTTTAAACTCAGAGCAAACATTCCGGGCATTTAACCGTGCAAACAAACAACATCAACAATCTCAGCAGACGCTGAAATTAGACATTGACATGGGAGACGTGAATAATCCTAACCAGCAAGTTGGGTTGAACATGCAAGAGGCACATGAGGCGCAAGAAGGTACACTATTTGACTGGGCACAACCAACAACTAATAACTTTGGCAACTGCCATTATTGTGCCAGCGATTTAAGCTGAGTCTTTCTAGATTACTAAAAACATGCTACACTTGTTGCAAAACAAGGGATTATTCTCTGGGTCTCAGTTTGAAGATCTACAACAGCACCTGAAGAACTTTCTCTCAATATGCAAGACACAGAGGCAACCGAATGTGACACCGGAAGCCATTAGACTATTGCTATTTCCGTTCTCAGTTACAGGGGCTTCGCAGGTATGGCTAAACTCACTCCCCATATATGCTATTGCAACTTGGGATGAGTTGGTCAAGCAATTCCACAACAAGTTTCATCCACCTAACAAGACAGCTCAGCAAATTGATGAGATTGTAAGCTTCAAGCAGAAACCAATGGAGACATTACATGAAACTTGGGGCAGATTCAAAGGTATGCTTGTTATGTGTCCTCACCATAGGATCCCTGAGCAGATGTTGGGTCAAAGGTTCTTCATGGGGCTTTCAGATAGTATGAAGAATATTGTAGATGCTTCAATAGGTGGGGCTTTTCTGAGCAAAATTTGGAGAGAAGGCCAAAATTTGCTTGACAAGATGGCTCAAAACTCTAGGTGAACGACCAGGAATGCGCCTATCACTCCAGTGGTACACTCTGTACCTCTGAATCCATCCAACACTATGGAGGAGAACATGGAAACTTTACTGACACAAATGAGCATCCTGACGAAGAAGGTGGAAGAATCCGGGGTCAAGCAGCAGGTTCACATTGTAGACACTACCAATGGTGGTTTATGCACATATTGCATTAGCCAACACATAGGTAATCCATGGGTTGCAGACCAAGAACAACATCACCAGCATGAATACATGAACTATGTGGCTAATTATGGAGGGCAGCGACAGGGTAACAAGAGTTGTGGTCAGCAGGCTCCACAGCAGTACAGGCCTCCTCAGCCACAGTATAATGTAACAGGTATGAGGCTACCAAACAACATGGCTCCATATCCTAGACCTCGAAATTTCAACAATCAGCAGTAGGGGTATCATCCATCTCCACCACAGCATGGGGGTAGACATGACAATGGGTTCGCAAGGTTGGAAGTTGTGATGCAGTAGGTAATTGTGTCACATGCCAAAACCAATGAGAGGATAGATGCACATGACACATCTATCAAGCATATTGAAGTACAGGTGGGCCGGATTGCTATGTCACTTAACAATCGTCCTCAAGGGACATTGCCTGCAGATACACAAACAAACCCAAAGGATCAAATCCCAAAGCAGCTGATGGCTGTTAGTCTGAGAAGTGGAAGAGAACTTGATGCTGAGCAAGAAAGAGATAGAGGCACTTTGCAGGCTAAGACACTCACTCCAGTACCTATTGAACTGGATGAGCCTACCGGGTTGACAGAAGTTACAGTCCAGCAAGTTATGTGCATCAGGGAACAGAGAAAATAGCTGAACCGGTAGAGCAGCCGGTTATGGAACAGGTGATAGAGAAAGAAAAGTCCCAAGTGATTGGGAAGAAGAGGCCTCCAGCCCCATTCCCCCAAAGATGGGCCAAGCACCAGAAATGGGAGCAATCAAGAGGTTCTTCGAGATGCTCAAGCAAATCCAGGTAAACATTCCCTTAATTGAAGCTTAGAAAGAAACGCCTGGGTATGCTAAGATGACGAAAGATCTGATGTCTCGGAAATTTGATTTCCAAGACTTGGCCACCGTGACCCTTACTCAAACTTGTGGTGCAGTGGTTTCTAGACCCATTGCTGAGAAGTTATCTGACCCAGGTAGCTTCACCATTCCATGCACTATAGGAAACTTTGCCTTTGCAAAGGCATTGTGTGATTTTGGGGGCGAGCATAAATCTCATGCCCTTGGTGATTTATAAGAGGTTGGGTATTGGGAGAGATAGGCCTACTTCCATGTTATTACAGCTTGCTGACAGGAAGATTAAGCGTCCATTCGGTATATTAGATAATGTGCTCATTCAGGTGGGGAAGTTTGTGTTTCCCGACGATTTTGTGATTCTGGACTGCAAGGTGGACGAAGAGATTCCTATAATCTTAGGAAGACCATTCCTAACCACGGGGAGAGCATTAACTGATTGTGAGACTGGGGAACTCAATATGAGGTTGAATGATGAGGAGATCATATTCAATGTGCAAAAATCCATGAGGCGCCCTAGTGAGTTCGCGAATTGCTCTCTCATTGATGCGGTAGGTGTCATAGTGGAGACAGATGGTGTAGAGTTGACAGCTGAAGATCCACTTCAGGCATGCTTGATGAACTTAGAAGAGGTAAATGGAGAAAGCCTGACAGAGTGGGTGCTATCTCTGGAAGGTAAGGGGTTCTGGGATAGAGAGTAAGGATGTAAGGCCCCGTAAAATTTTTGTGCTTGAAACCTAGTAGTCTGTGGTGTCATGGTCCGAATAATGTGTTAAGAATGCGTAGAAGTTTCAGACTCTTGGTAGTGATTTAAGCTTTAAAAATTGAAAGAATAGAATTTTCCAGAAAATGTCAATTCTGCGGTCAAGAATACGGTCGCAAATCTGCTATGCGGACTGCATTCCTACTGCAGAGTGTAACAGAATGTTATCCAAAATTTGTGTTAAAAGTGCGATCCAATATGCGATCACATAACGGAAATGTGGATCGCAAATCTATCACATAAATCCTTAGGAATTTTGGAGTGTCAATTCTATGGTGCGTTCTACAATAGCAGAACACGAATGCGGACCGCATTCTGGTCGCATACCGTAACAGAACAGGTGAATTTTTGGGAGCAATTCTGCGGTCCATTATGCGGACCGCATGTTGATTCTGCGATCACAGATGCGACCGCAGATTTCACTCGGCCTAGATTTTTATAAAAGTTTACCCCGATTCCCTTTCTTCATCTTCAAAGATTGTTCCAACTACTTAATTCCAAGGGATTCTAGGGCCAGGATTCAACTTCCCCAATATTTTCAAGGTAAAAACCCTAACTATTTTCTTTGATTTTCAGTTTTAATTGGGTAAAGAGAGGTTTGCATATAATAGCTTTTAAAAATAGAATTTTTACACTCATGCATGATTATCGAACTTGATTTTTAGTAAAAAGAAGTGAGTAGAAGTAAGAGTCTTCAAGAACAAGGTTGGCAAGAGTAAGATAGCGTGGGTAAGCATAAAGTAGGAAGTTAACGGAAGAAAACTCATCACCAGGTATGTATGGCTAATTTTGATTCTTGTGAAATCGCCTATATGTGTGAAGTTTGTTTGTTTCGTGTTAAATTGACAAATTGTGTGAAATTTTTGATGTTGTTGTTGGATATTCAAAGTTTGTTGTTGAGTTATGAGTGATGTAAAATGAGAGTTTAATTTGGCAAAGAATTGTGAATAATGACTATGATGGCCTATATGGCACCTTGTGGAAAACAAACGAAACACTTGAGATATATGGTTCCTTTGGGAAAGATATGAATATTCTTGAATTGTGGAAATATTGTAACATGGTTGTGATATTGAATTGAGAAGAAATTGAGAACATGAACCAATGTGTAAGTTGCTTATTTGAACTTGTTGAAATTGTGTGTAGTACCTTATCTGCTGTTTGAAATTGTTGTGTTTTCAACTGTAAGGCGGGGTCGTGTTGCGCGACGCAACGTGGTGAAATAAGGTGTGGGTTGGGGTGATAAGGGTGGCCGAGGTAATAAGGGTGGTCAGGGGCAATAAGGATGGAAAGCGATCGAAATCGCTATTGAAAATTGATACATAAATCAATAATGTGAAATTGTGAAAGGAGACAGCAGGAGAGTTTGCAACCTGTGGGGCACCGATTGCCCCTTTGTTTGACTACTTGTGCTTTACGTGATTGATTGGTTATTGTTAAATTGGTTGATCGTAGAAAGTGCTTTGTGTGAGAATTATTTGAAATGAGGAAAATGTGGAAACATGGTTGGTTGGCTTAATTAATTGTTGATGTAATTTAATGGCTTGAGTTTACTTGGGACAAAGTTTGTCCATACATACCAGTACAATTCTAGTGTACTGACGTCCCTTTTGTCGGGGGCGCTACATTCGTGTTATGATTGTAGGTGGATCAGTAGCAGGCACTTCAGCTCATCGGCAGTAATATCCTTCTCCTTCCACTGCCCGTTTTGGTGAGCCCCCTTTCTTCCTTGGGGCCTTGTATGGTTCATGCCACTCGGTTTAGATTTCATTTTGGTTTTGTAAGGTATAGCCGGAGCCTTGTTACCGGCAAGTATTGTATTTCCCTTTTGTATCCTAGAGGCTCTGTAGACATGTAAACTGTGGGACTCCAGTCTTATGTATATATATGGTGTTATGTCGGGCGTTGTAAAAATTGAAATCTTGTTAATGAATCACTAGTATCGTTTTATTTGTTTAATGTGAAATCAATTATGATTAGTAATATATTTGGTTAATGAGAAACAGTCAACACAGGGGTAACGCGTGGGAATGAAAGGCACCCAGGTCCGCTTGACTGGGGCAACCCGGTCAGGCGCCGGTCATGTCCCTCGATTTGGGGCGTGACAGTTTGAACCTCTACACTTAGAAAAGAGAGAGACCCCTCCAGCAAAACCATCCATTGAAAAGCCACCAAAGCTGGAGCTTAAGCCACTTCCAGCACATCTCAGGTATGAATTTCTAGACCCTAACTCCAATTTACCTGTTATTTTCTCATCTGGTTTGCTAGATGTGCAGGCTCAAAAGCTATTACAGGTACTCAAGGAATGTAGAACTGCCATTGGTTGGACCATGGCAGACATAAAGGGGATCAGCCCCGCATACTACATGCACAAGATTCTCCTAGAAGAGGAACACAAACCCTCCAGGAAACGCAAAAAAAAGCTGAACCCGAATATGAGGGATATAGTGAAAAAGAAAGTGATAAAGTTGCTAGACACGGGGTAGGTCCCAGATAAGTTTTCTCACCCTTCCGTGTTGTACATTGATTATTATGCCATGAGGACATGGCATGATTTTAAGTGTGGGGTGGGAAACTTATCTTGTATATATTGTATATAGTAGATGTAGCAGTAAAAATTATATTAGCTGGCTTGGCCCGATGATGGACACTTGGCGACGGGTTTCTTAAGGGTCTAAGTCGGAATAAAAACACACAAAAAAATTAAAAATTTGAAAAAATCCAAAAATATGAGTAGAGGGCTCTTCTTGATGACGGACTACTTGGACAAGTACTCTTGAGGGAAGTAGTCCATGTAGGAATTTTTCTTTCTTTTCTTTTTCTAGGTAGTGTATCACCTCCACCTTGGTTTTTCTTTTGACCACGGTTCTTTTCCAAGGGTTTTTATTGAACCGGGTTAGGTAGATTTTTCTTTTTAGAATTAGAGGGCAAAGGTTGACATGTAACCCCAAGTATGCACATCAGCAAAACTTAATTGAACTTGAGAATGTATTGTCTAAGCTTGACTGTAGATTCTAGGATATGCCTTAAATTTCACAATACAACTTGCTTGAACATTGATAGGACTTTGTAGATGAACTGAATTCTAAATAAGTTGTATGCTATGTGTGTGTGAGATTTTACTTACATTATATGTTTTACATGATACCTAGAACTTGCCCTGTGTGTTTGCAAAGCGAAATAGAAGTTGTTTGGTTGTAGAGATGATAAAGGCATTTCTTTGTGTAACCCAATAAAATCAATAAGACATGAATTCACATGTACATAATATCCTAGTTAACCCCGTTGAGCTTAAAGCCTATTCTTTGATAACCCTTGAATGTTCATGAAAAATCAAAATATTATATTGTTCTACTTTACCTCCTAGAAGCACTTGTGTTGTAATGAATATGCAAAAGTCTAAGTGTGGGGTGAAGGGAAGTTGAAAAAGGGGAAATCAAGAATGAATGGTAGAAAAATGGTGAACTGGCAAAATAATGTAAATGCGTGCAAAGCAATGATAAAAAAAATCAATGTATATATGTAAAATAGAAAGGCCAGTTATACCAACAAAAGAAAATTGGGTATTATAAGCAACTAAAGGTGAAGGAATGTTTAGGGGAGACATAAGGAAGAAAACAAGAAAAGGAAAGTTGTGAAAAAGAAAGAAAAGTGCTTAGGGAGGTTAGCCACTATAACCAAAAGTATCCTACCCGTCCCGTAGCCTACATTACAACCCTTAAAGACCTCTTGATTTATGATTGAATAACTCGATTAGTGGAGTATTACACTAGGGTCAAGCCTATGGTGTGTCTGTATGCATATGGATGTTCTTTGTTGAGAGTGAGTGAATTTTTTCTTATATCTATAAATTCCATGTTTTAAACTATTTATGTGTGGGAACTTCTCTGAATAAATTGTGTGAGGGCATGTAACTCAGGAAAAAGAAGGTAAATTTGCAAGTCTGTGATAATAACTAGAGTAAGCAATAATGTGCTGGCATTTGAGTTTACGGTTAGGTAAGGATTGTGCATGTCTTAGTTTAATCATGAAAGATAGCTTTTGTGACATATTTTGGGGGAGGCATTAATAAAATTGGCCTAAAGTGTGATTAAGGTTGCTCGAGGACGAGCATATGTTTAAGTGTGGGGTATTGATAATAGGTGAATTTGACTATATTTATGCCCTAAATAATCACGCTTTATTGTTGTTTTGATATTGTTTATGATGACAAAATACTTTTATTAGTGTTCTTAGTGTGTTATAGGTACACAAGAGCTAATTAAGACTAAAAGAGCAAGTTTTGAAATCAAAAGATGGTGAAAATGGTCAAAGTGTGGTACAAGTCAAGAAATTATGTTGAAAATAGCCAGGTAGGTGTGATTCCAAGCTATATAGATGTTATGGAATGAATTTAAGTGATTTTTAGCTTTTAAGTCTGAGTAAAAGCTCAAGTAATTAAGCCAGGATCGTGTTCGGGGGTCAAATTTGATAGTTTAGTACAAGTGAAGAATCGAAGAGGCATATTACGCACTGTCTAGTAAATTAGACATACTTTTGGCTCATAACTCTATTTTGGCTCCATAATATATGGTTGGAAATCTAACTCAAAGGTCTACAACTTTCATGTTTTGAGGTTTGCCAAATTCTAAATGCAACAGGGTGAAATATCGCGGTTCATTCGCGATCGAGATTGAACCGCGAAAAAAGAAGCCCGCAGAAGATTTTTGAACTTCAGAGAGCCTGATTTTTCGCGGTCCATTCGCGACCGCGAACGGACCGCGAACGATGCCGAAAATTTGAAGGCTAAAATTTTCAAAACTCAAATTTAAGACCTAAACCCTCTATATAAGCCTAGATTTCGCCAAAGAGAGGCAAGCATTGTATTATTGACTACTTTTGCAAGACTATTAGTAAGAGAGAACTCTCTCAACTTATTTCTTTCTTTTATATTGATTCTTTGATTATGAATTCAATTATTATTCTTGTTTCTTTGATTATGAGTAGCTAATTCCTTATCTAAGGTTTTGATGGAACCTATTGGGTGATGAACTTCTCGTTTATGTGATTACAAATTGTTAGCTAGATTTCTATTTGTTCAACTTCGTTCTTGTTGTAGTTAATTGGTAGGATTCACAATTAGTTGTGTCTATTTAGTATGCATAACTTGGAAAAGAGTGCATAGTTAGGTATATTGTTGAACAACACCACACCTAGGTTATTGGAGGAGTCTATAACTTTAGGCGTAAAGGTGGGATTAGGAATAACAAAGCCTTGGGTGCAATCTAAAGTGAACTATTCAAATTAAAGCTAGCTAGGGTAGCTCGGGAGAGTGCACTAGTAAATTATTGTAGTTGCTCGGGAGAGAATTACGGTAAAAATAGCGTTCATGATTGATAGAATAATATTGACAATTTGTAGGAGCATAAACAGAAGGGATTCCATCAATAGGGAAAATCAATACTTTAGTCTTTCTCTATATTCTTTACCCAATATTCAATTCTTTCTTTTAAGTCTTTAATTCTTGCAAAAGTTAGTTGTTAGAAAACCTTCACAAAAATATACTCAAAGTTTGGGAACTTGTTTTTGAAGTGTTCTTGGGTTGTGAAAGTTGCAGTTGGTAGGTTAATTCCCCGTGGGATCGACTCTGGACTTAATTGACCAGGTTATATTGACTACGACCGTTGCTTGGACGTGAATCAGTTAGTGACCACCCAATTTTTATCAAATGACAATGATTTTGCAGACAACTACATTTGATTTCTTTCTGGAGGTTGTCAGAAACTTCCTCAATAAAATTGCCACAATACCGTATGATTTTGTGAAAGTTAGAACAAACGTCAATTAAATATGTAATGGAGGTTTTTTATAATTCCCACAAATAAACCACCAAACAAAGAATTACTTTGTAGGGGTTGATACAAACGCCACAAAATAAATGAATAGTGGGGTTTTTTTTATAACTCGCATA
This sequence comes from Nicotiana noctiflora, assembly GCA_032618575.1. Classification (NCBI taxonomy): domain Eukaryota; kingdom Viridiplantae; phylum Streptophyta; class Magnoliopsida; order Solanales; family Solanaceae; genus Nicotiana; species Nicotiana noctiflora. The sequence continues at coordinate 79,779 of JASVEL010014226.1, read as the reverse complement.
AATTAACCGCCACAATTTAACAAATATTTTGTAGTGATTGTAAGTGTTGCATTTATTTGTCTCTGACCGGCATACTAACTGGCTTGAATATTTGGGAACAATAACAAGAAATAACAGTGTAGAGAGTGGGTTACATGATTTAGTAAAAACCAATGTCAAAGTAGCGCCAAAACTCTACCAGATTTTCGAGAAAAATAAAGTGTTTGATGTCAATGGAAAAGAAAAAACAAAAATATTTTTTCTTTTAAAAATAATTTGTCTTATGTGCCAAGTTAAAAAGCAAAACAAAGAGTTTTTTTTTGTTTAAAAAAATATAGTTTGTGTCATTTGCCAATAAAGAAAAAAACAAAGGGTCTTGTTTTCGAGTCACTGAAAAAAATACAAAAAGAGATTTGTCGACAATAGTTAGCTTATTTGCCCGAACTACGCTGGTTTGATTCTCACCGGATGTGAGATACGTAGGCAACCCTCATCGGGTCCAACCACCCCTTTTGCAAAAATACCCAAAAATACCAAAATTTTAATTTTTATCTAATAAGTCGGGTGACGCCATTCTTGTTGGAAAATAATTCGAATGTCCCCAAAAGGGCGCCAGAAGGCTATTTTTACAAGAACAGCCACCCTGAATCATTTTAAAATAGTTTGCGGGCACATCCTTAAAATCTCCCTTTCGGAAGTGCTGAAAGGCCATATCTGTAAAACCGAGTCTCCATTTTTGTAAGAAAAAAAAACAAATTATGCAAACATAGCCACTTTATTTTTTTAAGTCAAAATAAGTCATTACATGGCCAGTCTTATTTAAATAGTTACAATTGACTTTGGAGTCTTCTCAGTCTTGCGTAGGCGTGTGGCGATGCTGAGTGATGCCCCACGGGCTCCAGGATGTAAACCTTTGATGTACTCTTGATCTAGTTTTTATCATCAAGTCTGTATTCCGTTATTTTGAGTCTGCTTTTGTAGTTTACCTTCAAGAAAAGTAATTTAAAACGAAAAATAAAAACAAAACAACAAAATTTTGCATTCCATTTGCAAGAACTACGCTTGGTCTGATTCATGCGGGGTCATGATACGTAGGCAATCTACATAGGATTCAACCATAACCAAAAGAAAAAAAGAGGAATAACCACAAAAGGCAAAAAAAAAAGAAAATAGCAGAAAAACAAGAAATAAAAGAAAAATCAAGAAAGGAAGAAAATAGGAAGAAAACAAGACAAAGACAAGAATGAAAGAAAACAAAAGAAGGAAAGACGAAAAAACAAAGGAAGAAAAAGTTTGCAATTGAAAAGTCGGGATGATGCATGCGACCGATCAAAAAGTTGTTACCAATATGCTAAATGCCTTAACGCTCACATGATGGTTTCATTTTGTCATGTCATTCCAGAAAGGTGGTTGGTTTGTGGTTTTAAAGCAGTAACTACTTTTTACAACACAAGGACAAAAGGCAGTCGGCATCCTGACAACCCATTCCTACAACACCTGGGCAATAAGCAAACTGAACATGATACGCCAAGAATCAAATACCAGTATCGTGGACCCGTCAAGCGAGGTAGAAGTGAAATGAAAGAAGAGATGCATAAGTTGAGACAGCAGATGGCTGAGATGCATCAGGCCTGGGCTAAGGGTCAACCGGCACCAGTTTATCCCTCCAATCCAGCATATATCCCACCTCTGGCTCAGTCTCAGGATCTTCTTCCCGCGAGTTCATCTTCACCTTTCCCTTTTGCCCAACGGAGTTATGGAACCACCTCCTATCTTCTCCAAGCTACACCACCCAAACAAAACCCTCCTCTATCAATCACCCATGTCTTTGTGGCGCCACCACCTGCCACACTGCAAAGATCTTCCAGTGAGCCAGTGTTTCAAACTCATGACAGCCAGTACACCCTCCTGAGCCTACCTTTAAAGCTTATGAGCCATATATTTACACCCCTCACTTCGAGCTCCCGGTGGAAACTAAAAAGGCGCTTAAGGATCCGGAACAGGAAGAGATATTTCGAAAAGTAAAAAGCCTGGAGCAATCCTTCAGGAACATAAAAGGGCTGGGTGGACAAGTCAGTGTGGCCTATAAAGATTTGCGTCTATTCTCGGATGTGCAGTTACCTGCAGGGTTCAACATGCCAAAACTCGATCTGTATGTCGGGCATGGTGAACCCGGTGGCCCGTCTGAGGGGATTCTGTAGTAAGATGAGAGGAGACGGAGGACAAGATGAGTTGTTAATGGCATACTTTAGTCAAAGTCTCAGTGGTGCTGCTTTGGAATGGTACACGCAACAAGATCATGCGCGGTGGTACACCTGGGATGATTTGGCCCAAGCATTTGCAGGTCATTTTCATTATAACGTCGAAATTGTCCCAGATCGTCTCTCATTAACCAAAATTGAGAAGAAGCTAGGGAAAAGCTTCAGGGAATATGATTTCCAGTGGAGAGAACAGGCGGCAAGAGTCGATCCTCCCATGAAAGAGAGCGAGATGGTCGATTACTTATTACGGGCTTTGGAGCCTACTTACTATGGTCACCTGGTGTCAGCAGTGGGAAAATCAGTTAATGAGGTAGTGGAAATGGGAAGTATGGTTGAAGAGGGGCTCAAATTCGACAAAATCATGAGCTATTCAGCAATCAAGGTGACTACCCAGGCTATCCAGAGCGGAGGGGTACTGGGAAAGAAAATGAAAGAAGATGTGGCGGTAGTTGACTCAAGAACTTGGTCCAGGGGCCCATCACCCTATTACCTTCAACCTCGACCCCATCCCCAAACCTACTCCCACACTCCACATCACTATTACCCACTCTATGGTCCCCACTTTTCTGTCCACCATGCACACACATATCCCCTGTATCCTACCCATGCGCTATGGCGTGCACCCACTCTACAAAATGCTTACCCAACTCAAAACACCTACCCACCTCCAAGAGCCTACAGGAATCCCTCTGGAGCAGATTTGCGAGCCAACCAAAATTTCAAGCAAAAGAGGACACAGAAGCAGGAAACTATCACCCCCATCGAAGAGTCATATGAAGACTTGTTTAAGAAACTAAAGCATTATAACCTGATTGCACCGGTTCCTCCGAATCATATGGACAAGCACGCAAGAATCTTTGATCCTTTTAAAAGGTGTGAATACCATTCCAATGTCCAGGGGTACGATGTCGAAAGTTGCCATGATTTGAAAAGAGAGATAGAAAGAATGATTCAGGAAGGGATAATTTTAGTCCAAGACAATGGCACCCATAACATTGCACATAATCATTTACCTGCATATGACGGTGCACATTTTGCGGGTAAGATCCATGGTGACGGGGAGTATGAGAATCCTCTCGGAAATTTGTTGAATGAAGGTCCCAGTAATTTTGATGGGCAATCCAGTGGCTAAGGTGTCGAGTTTTGTGGTGGGGAAGCACTCCATCTCCTGGTTAGCTAGAATGGAGTTTTGGTGGTTTATTTTGTTGTCATTTCTGTTGTTCCGGTTATTCTTAGGGTTGTAATCCGGACATTGTCTTGTGACTCAAACCCTTCTATCTTTTCACTTTGCTTTGTTTAGTCATAATAGCTTGTTTAGTGCCGTCTAGGTTTGTTAAAGGGCTGTAACTAGTTTAGTTTGCTTGTTTTGTTGTTTCAACCCTTTCACCATCAGTCTAATGCAATTCTTTGTTTCCCGCCATTTCTAGTCATTTTATTTAGTTCCCTTCTCCTATTACAATTCTTTTATGCTGGTTCTAGTGACATGACATGCACGCAAAATTCTCAGCCTAGTTTAAAAATCAGTTTAGTAATGAAGCAATTAAATAATATTGAAGCTGCAAGGACATTCAAGGGAAATGAGTAACGACATTTTGAGATCACTTCGAGCCCAAATTAAGTGAAACTGGGACGCAAATAGAACATTAAAAAATACTGTTGAAATGCATCATGCCGCATCGGTTTGAAGACAAAGGCAGGCTTACCCCAAGTCTACAGGAACCGTTCGTGGTACCGAGATTGTTGTCCAACTGTGCTAGGTAATTGACAAATACAAAAGGCAAATATGTGAATCAATCAAGAGGTGTTATGTGTGTTTTCCCCAGTTTGTTTAACTGTGTAATTTGTACTTGGAATACTTTGGAGATTGGAATTACGAAGGCATTTTATTCTGCTATCCAAATATTTTATCCTTTGTTACCCTTTGAACCTCGATTATTTTCATGCATACCCCTCTTTCGAAATCAATAATAAAACTCGTAAGCTCGAACGTGGAAGTGAGTGGAGAAGCAAGAGAGAAACAGTGAAAGAAAAGAAAATGAAAAAAGAGAAAAGAAAAAGAAATAAAAGAAGAGAAAAGTAAAAAGAGAAGAGAAAGAGAAAAGGAAAAAGAAGAGAAAAAAAGAGAGAAGAAAAAGCAAAGAAAAGAAAGGAGAAGGAAAAGAAAGTGGAAGAAAGGATGGACCACAACAACAAAAGTAGTCGCCTGAACTACATTTGACTTGATCCCAAAAGGGTACGTAGGCAGCCTCTTAAGGTTCAGTCACACCAAAATAAAATTCAAAGGTCCCCAAGAAAAAAACTGGGGCAGAATTGTGGTTGTTGGGAAAATCTAATTTCGAAAGTTGTAATGCTAAATCCCCGTTGAATTATTTTTGAGCCTTTGATACACTTCTTTTTATCCCCATCCAAAAGCATGCATTGCGGTCCAAAGTAAGACCTTTCGATCAGTCTTTGAGAGATGCCAAGTCAAGCGAGTAGAGGTGAATCGTATTAGGGGCAAACTCCGGACCAAATGAAGTAAATGAAAAATGAGAGAGTCTTGTTGATGAAATCCCTCACGGATACCCCAAGGCAATGAAAGATGAGAGAAATCAAAAAAGAGAGAGTCTTATTGGTGAAAATCTTCACGAGCACCATAAGGCGACGGTAAGCCGAGAGAAAACCAAAATAAGAGAGGATTGATGGTGAAAACCCTTGGGGCACTACAAGTCAAATAAGGATTGTGAATCAGATCGAATAAGCGGAGCATTAAAGCCCAGTTTCACAGCGAAAAAGTACAACAAGAGCTGAATATCAGATTTGCTAAAAGAGAGTAGGCTGCAGGTTCATGTTAAGGTCATTATAGTCGGTATCCACATCCGACGGGTTGCTACTCTATAAGTTTCTTGTAAATAATTGTATCTTTCCATTATCCTTTACTCTATCCCTCCTACCTTGTTTTACTCCCCCGTCCTAAGTCTGTTTGGTTATAACAAGTGAGAAATGACTTCAAAATCTGCCACCAGCTTTCCAATTGAACAAAACGGGATCTGGTAAACACATCAAGGCGTCAAGTTAGGAGAAAACATCAGTACATAATGAGTTGGCCACAATAAACATGATTTTGGATCTGTGTGAAATACATGGGCGTGGTACGTATCAATTCAGGAACAATGCAACAGATGGAGTATGTTTGGTGAATGGATCAGAGATATTTTCTTTTTAAGGGTAACAAAGACAGTGGTTAGCACGGTTGCCGGGTGGGAATCAATCATCATGGTGAGTGAAGGAATAATAAACTCAAGGCCGAAACCAGTGGTTAAATCGAGGAAGAGCATCATATACATGAAGTTGGGACAATAGACATGTTGTGGGATTTATATGAGACATGAGGATCGGGGAGATGACAGTTCATGCAATGCAACAAATGGAGGATATTGGGCGCCTTCAAAGTTCAAGGCCACAAACCAACTACCACATTTTAAACTCACATGTTTTCTTTGTTTGAAACAGGAACAAAGCAGTGCAAGAAAGTTGGAAGAAGAGAGAAGAGAATAAAGATATGAAAAGGGAAGAAGAGGAGAGCCGACAAAAGGAAAGTTTCTCAAATCTTTGCCCTTGCCTGTCTTGTTAGCGTGCATAAAATGCTGCCATTGCTTTTCACATTTTCCTCCTAGGATAAAAGGCCTAGTCTGATGGAGCTTTTGTGTCACGACCCCAATCTCAATCGTGATGGCGCCCAACACAACTGCGAGGCAAGCCCGACCATTTACACTCTCATCCCGAGCATGAAGCTCAAACCAATTACTTGAATATTATTATCAACAACAAAGCTAGAATCTTAACTGATAAAATAGAAGCTAAACTGAATAATCTCCTAAAGACCTGGGGTCACGAGTCTAGAGCCTCTAAACAAAACTGGATAACAATATCCGAACGAAATATTCAAGTCTAAAATTATATATATAAATAAACTGGAATAAGAAGAGTAGCCAGGTCCTGCGAACGTCAAGAAACTACCTCAACAACTCTGATAAACTCTGGAACAAAGACTGCTCAACTAAGCCTCCGGTGTACCTGAATCTGCACACAAGTTGCAGGGAGTAGGGGTGAGTACTAAGTACTCAGTGAGTAATAAGCATATAAAATGTCTAAAGATAAGAAATCCACAAAATGCTACAAAGCAAAGCTAAAACTAACAGTCTGATATCCTACTACAAACCTGCAACAACAGCTAATAACAATTAGCACAAGTAAATAACAATGCATGAATGCAATGCACATGACGCTACGATGCGTAGCCCGATCCATTTAATGTCAACGGCACTCACTGGGGTGTGTACAGACTCCGGAGGGGCTCCTTTAGCCCAAGCGCAATATAATCATAACATTCGCTACGGTGTACAACCTAGATCCATACTCAGTCCACAATATGCATATGAGTCACATAACAGTTCAATTTATTTGTTTCTAGTTTCTAAATCATTAATAAGGAAATACTTTAGTTATTTAATTTTCAGGAAAAAAACTGACTTAGCATTTCATAATAGTGAATAAACCCAGGACTGAGATCAAAGATTTTACAAATCATGCTATCACATCGATATCTACCCTCTAAGGGTACTACAGGTCGCACAAGGCCCCAAACATGGCATAAAACCCATATATATTCAAAATAGGTTGCGTTTCAATCGCCAATATAGTATTATTCTTGTTCGGGATGGACTAAATCACAATCCATAGTCATAACCAATCCTACACCTGCCATGGGATGCGAGTCACGCCCTAAATAGCATCATAATATGGTAAGTCGGGGTTTCAAACCCTCAGGCTATCATATATACCAACTACTCACCTCTAACCGGTCGTGGACTCATCCACAATGCCTTTTCTTTTCGTATTGACCTCCTCGTGCGACGAATCTAGTCAAAACCACAACGAATACATAAATATGGGTCAAAGAAACATAACCCAATCAAAAATACTCGAAAAGTACAATAATTCACGAAGTTGGTAAAATCTGAGCCTCGGTCCCACTTCTCGAAAAATTTGGAAAATCATAACAACATATTCCTCATCTTTCCACGAGTTTGTACATATAAAGTTCATCAAAATCGGAGTCCGTTGACCCCTCAAATTCCAACTTTACACCTTCTTAGGTTTCATGCACCTAACCTCCATTTTTACCCCTTAAATTCTTGGTTTTTCAGTGTTTAATCTATGTTTTTACATTATAACAACATAATACGAGTCTAAAAACTCTTACCTGATGAAATCCCACGAATTCTCTCGTAAAAATCACCTCAAAAGCTTTTTCTCGTTCCAAAATTGGAAGAAAACTCGACCTGCTCATTATAGGTGTACTGTTCACGCGTTTTACTACTCCCAATGGATTCCTTGTGAAATTATAATGAATTTAGGCTTTTGAATCACTCAATTTGACCTTATAATGAAGGAGATATGTAGGTTTTAAGATTTGCAAATAGTGCATGTTTTTAATACGCCGTCATGGGCAGTTTCGTCATTAACCTAACAATCTGGGCAACCTTTGTAAAATTGCCATAAAATCCTCATGGATGTCCAAATTCTATGATTCTTTTTGCTACGGGTTTGTAATTACGATACGGATCTAATGCTTCATTCAAAACAGTAATCGGATCTCATTTGTTCAATATGGTACACCTTTATGTCCAAAGATACGATGTTGAAACATCAAATAAGAGCGTGATCACAATCCGAACACACCCGAGGCCCCCAGGACCTCAACCAAAGGCACCAACATTCCCAAAATATCATCCAAACTTATTCCAATCATCAAAACACACCTAACAACACTGATATCATCAATACATATCGGATTCAAGCCTAAGTTCTTCAAAAACTTCCGAAACTTGTATTTGATATAAAACTCGACCTAAACACCTTCGAATGATCTGAAACTTTGCACGCATATCCAAAATCACCTAACAAAGCTGCTGCAACTCTCGGAATTCCATTCCGACCCTCGGATCAAAATCTCACCTACCATCCGGAATTCGCCAAAATTCAACCTTAGCCAATTCAAGCCTAATTCTACACCGGACCTCCAAATTCAATTTCGATTTCGCTCGTAAGTCACAAATCATCCCCCAAAACTAGTCAAATCATCAAAAATCCATTTCGAGCCTTCTAACTCATAAGTTAACATTCGATTGACTTTTTCAAACTAACCTTCTCATAAAGAGACTAATTGTCTCATTTCTAACCGAACTCTATCCGAATTACTTCAAATTCTCCAAACACATATAATGAAACATATAGGATCACAAAAAGGAGAAAATGGGGTGGTAACTCCCGTAACAACGTATCATTTCGCTACATCCTCCCAACTTAAAGAAACGCTTGTCCTCGAGCGTATCGAGAGTTGTTATAGAATCCATCCAGTAGCTGAATAATCTTACCAATCATATACCCGGGGTGATCCCTCATCACCCTATGTTGCATAAACCTTATAACACAATATACCCGAACTTTCACAGTCCATTTAATCCATAAACAAACCATATAACCACGCCGCACTTTACGAAAATCATACACCAGATCAGAAATTCACATCCGTACTCAGAGTAAGCCCGACCAGTTGTAATAACCCATACTTGCATCCTCGGGTGAAAACATATGATATACCACCTAAACCAAACACTTAGAACCATAACTTCTATTCACAGCACTTGTCCCCAGCAATCAATTTCTGATAGAGAACCTCTTATTAGCTAAAGTCTTATTCCAACACTTTCATATACTGCCAACGATGAATGAAACATGCTATAAATTGTAATCATATCTCAAATCAACCATTCCTGAAACCACTTCCCTTGACTGATATCACAACAGATTTCCTGGTCAAACCTCAATATTATCTTCCTAACAAGCTGAGATCAAATCTGTCTGTATTCATTAATGAACCCAACGATCACCTCGAATCCAACACCACTCTAGTGATATGATACCTTAATACAAGCCTAAACTACATTGCATAATACACTCACCAGTAAGAAACAATTTGAACACACTCAAATCATAACAAATGACTCGAACGAGAGAGTTGTACCTCAAGCTCATCAGTGCCATTACAATACAAGGTTGAGACCCCGTCTCACATCATAGAAATAAAATACCTGAATCTACTCTGAAAGGTCATAACTCTCGTAGTCTCACTACAATGCGCGATCCTATCCCAATACCATTAAACCTGAAGCCCATCAAGCCACTATGCTTAAGATCAACAACCACACACATTTGATGTCTGAAACTAATGCAATTCATTACACCCACGGTGAAACAGAGAACATGCAACACACCACCCAATAGACCATAACCAATGCTCCATACACCGAGCAACACTCAATTACTCTTCCCACTCGAATTTCTCTATGAATTCTCAATGGAACCGCACCACATGTGCCCATAACTAACAAATCACAATGTCTCACAACATCGAAAAACAACTCATAGCTTTCCTCGGATCACTAACAAGCTCAATAACGATAAACTCAACCTATTCCTCAACAGTACCACTCGGGGCAAACCAAGCTAACTCAAGCTAAATGCGTAGCCATATCGGCCTCCAACAAACTCAGTACTAAGAAGCCTGCAAATGTTTCTTCCACTTCTATGACTCTTGACGAAGGCACCAAATAAATACCGAAATCCACAATCTCAATCGGTTACATGCACGGCCACACGAAACACATCCAAAACTCTCCTCAATAACGGAACGGGATCAATGATAGCAACCTCCACACTGACATCTATCACGAATGCCCAATTAAGAAAGTACTCCTTCCCAGCTGTCCGTTGGTTCTTTGAAATATAAATCATTCTATTAAAATATATTCTAATACACTTCACCAATTAACATGTGGCATTTATTGCGTAGTCCCTTATGTAATAGTTCAAAATCACCCAACTCTATGACAACCAGTCTGAATTCCAACATCACATCCAAAATATAACACACGAGCGAAAAAAGATCTACCACTACAACATAGTCTGTGCATCAGAACTCCCTATAACACACGAACCGTCATACATGATCCCAGTTTCCACCGTGCGAATACATGCACCCATCAAGTATCCATTCATTCAATGAGAGATATTCAAAAATTTCCCTAATCATCTGAAACTCTCTTATCTGATCGCTTATAAGGAATCATTACACTTCCTATGCTCTGCATGACATACACATGCCTTGTGCAAATTCTTACAATACTGACACGATAGGTGAGATCTGTATACATTCTTAGCCACCATCGAGAAAACAATTCATTAGTTTTATGCTCTTGGCAAGAACTATCCCCTATTCTAAACAAAACAATGGTCTTAGCTCTTTACTTTACTTCATATGCTCAGATTGCGCCGATCTCGAATTCAATGATCTCGTCTCACCCAGTACGAACTACTCAAGCAATAAGCCACTCCATACATATTTAAATATCGCATATGATGCCCAATGTGCCAATAGGCTACCAATTCGAATGCGGTACTAAAGAAAATGAGCTTTGAAAGGAATTATCAAATCCTACGCACTAACACAGACTTTCCTTGGAAAAAGGAAGCAAGGAATACGAAGATGGCATATAGAGAACTATACTTGATATCACACTGTTGCGGCGTGCAACCCGACCCGGATAACATACCCATGGTGGCGTGCCACCCGATCCACATGTAGATCTCACATAAGGAGATGCACATCGAGCCAAATTGGCTCATTACAACATAATACCGAGTATCGATCGTACGCATGCTAAGTGCATAATAATATCTCTGAGGGATATATAGCGTTATAAGCTACAACACTTAAGAACCACTGAGGTGCAATGTACAATCTGAATCTCAAGAGCTAAGATGCTCATATAACGTCACTCCTACGCGGATTCTTAACATATAGAAATTTCTCAAGCCGTCTCACAACTCATCTAGTGCAATGCATCACTACGCGAAATATCTGACAAAGAAACATCAACCTAACTACTCTTCCACGAGGATCGCGTTACAAAAATACACACATCTGTCCTGATATAGAGCCATTATTCAAATTAAATCTATCCACCGACTTCAAGCCGATTCTGATCACACTGAACTAGCCTAATGACCTTTCAAAGGTCCATAATAACTTCTATTTTCTTTATAGAACACAAGAACAACCATCATAATCGGAGTATTCCTCCCCAGTTAACAACCCAATATGCCAAGTGCCCTCCAGGCATGAATCTTTAATGTAACGACATCATCTCAAACTTCATACTTGGTTTACATCTTTAATCCATCAAGTGATCACATGTCACACTTATAAAATCTTCCAGTGGAACAAACTCCCACAACCTACCACAACAATATCTAGAGCGTACCAAACCACCGGTCGCACTAACTCTGAAGAGCGATCAAGAATCATTAACCAGGACACAACACCGCTCTCGGGTGATGCTAAAGATGATACTAATTTATCTTAACCATCGAAACTTCCTTCCTGCTCGTCCAATCTTTTGACATCTTGTCAAAACTTTTCCTTCACTCGAGCCATTCTTGATCCAATTTCTGCAACCAGAACTGATTCACCAGCATGCATCAAATCAGAATTAACATAGTACATAACTGTACAATCAGCTAATCAACAGCAACCTCCCCAACTTAGCTCGAAGCCATATATCACAACTCACTATACTAATAACGTGTATGCTCCATTGCTATCGTAATACCATTGTGAGATTAAACTCGCTCTTTCAAAAGCTTGTGGAAACACACATCATCTAGAATTTTAACTCTTCTACATTTTCTTGCATTCACTCACCTAATAGTTAAGCCTACTCTCTTGGCGATTTAATTTTACTAAGTCCCAAATTTTTCAAAAATTTCGTCAGAGTTTCCTTTGTAATTGGGCCTATCCATCTGCTAGAGAATCACCAAAACCATCCTAACAACACGGCTACAACTTAACAAAACATCACAATGTATACCAACAACATTAATCTCAATAATACCTGTATTATATTATCAAAATTGATACAGGGACATGCGTTGCACTTATTTGAATCATAACACATAAAATACCACCAATTTAGTCTTTTTGAGTCTGAACTCATACCGCCATACGTGTTGCACTTAACTTTCCAACTAGGAGATACGGTAGTATTCTTCACGCGCCCATAACTTGGGGCTACACATCCAATCACAGAGGAAATCAAATACTTAATGGTCCATCTATCATCTAGCAGTCCTTTTTCGACACTTCCAAGTCATATAGACACACCACACTACACCAATATACTAATCGCGTAGCTATCTAGCTGACATTCCCACAATTAGAGACAATATTAAACATATAAGTTCCTAATACCAGCTCGCAAAATCAGCACCTCGGTGCTCAATCCATAGGCAAAGATTCGACCTCAAGTCCTCCACACTTGCCCAACCTGAACTCACGGGGATTACATCTCGCCCCTCGATTGGGGAATTACTAGCCATCCAGGCAAATATATTTTTGAGCGCTCGCGTGCACATACGGACGTGTGGAAGAAATCAAGAGTTATATCTCGAGCTGAATCAAATACGCACGATAAGAATTCCAAGAAAGTGAAGTGTTTCCTAAAGGTTCTGTAGCCTCCCGAGGATAGATACGGACGTCTACGTACCGATCCACGAGAGCCTACCAAACCGGCTCATGACTCGCGAGTTCTAGTAACCTAGGCTCTAATACCAACTTGTCACGACCCCAATCTTGGTCGTGATGGTGCCCAACACAACTTCTAGGCAAGCCTGAACATGTTCACTCTCATCCCGAGCATGAAGCTCAAACCAATTACTTGAATATTATTATCAACAACAAAGCTAGAATCTTAACTGATAAATAGAGGCTAAATTGAATAATCTCCCAAAGACCTGGCGTCACGAGTCTAGAGCCTCTAAATAAATCTGGATAACAATATCTGAATGAAATACTCAAGTTTGGAAATGTATATATAAATAAAACTAAAATAGAAAGAGTAGTCAGGTCCTACGAACGTCAAGCAGCTACCTCAACAACTGTGATAAACTCTGGAACAAAAACTACTCAGCTAAGCCTCCGGTGTACCTGAATATGCACACAAGGTGCAGGGAGTAGGGGTGAGTACTAAGTACTCAGTGAGTAATAAGCATATAAAATGTCCGAAGATAAGAAATCCACGAAATGCCACAAAGCAAAGCTAAAACTAACAGTCTGATATCCTACTACAAACCAGCAACACCAGCTAATAACAGTTAGCACAAGTAAATAACAATGCATGAATGCAATGCACATGACCGCTACGGCACGTAACCCAATCCATTTAACATCGACGACGCTCACTGGGGGTGTGTACAGACTCCGAAGGGGCTCCTTCAGTCCAAGCGCAATATATTCATATCATTCGTTGTGGGGTGCAGCCCGATCCATACTCAGTCCACAATATGCATATGAGTCACATAACATTTCAATTTATTTATTTCCAGTTTCTAAATCATTAATAAGGAAATACTTTAGTTATTTAATTTTCAGGAAAAAAAGTGACTTAGCATTTCATATTAGTGAATTAACCTAGGACTAAGATCAATGATTTTATAAATCATGCTATCACAATGATATCTACCCTCTAAGGGTACTACAGGTCGGCACAAGGCCTCAAACATGGCATAAAACCCATATATATTCAACACAGAGTGCATTTCAATCGCCAATATAGTATTATTCTTTTTCGGGATGGACCAAGTCACAATCCCCAGTCATAACCAATCCTTCACCTACCATGGGATGCGAGTCACGCACTAAATAGCGTCACAATGTGATAAGCCGGGGTATCAAACCCTCACTCCATCATATATACCAACTACGCACCTCTAAACAGTCGTGGACTTGTCCGTAATGCCTTTTCTTTTCATATTGACCTCCTCGTGCGTCGAATCTAGTCAAAACCACAGCGAATACATAAATATGAGTCAAAGAAACATAACCAATAAAAAATACTCGAAAAGTACAATAATTCACGAAGTTGGTAAAACCCGAGCCCCGGGACCACTTCTCAAAAAATTTGGAAAATCATAACAACGGATTCCTCATCTCTCTATGAGTCCGTACATATAAATTTCATCAAAATCGGAGTCCGTTTGACACCTCAAATTTCAACTTTACACCTTCTTAGGTTTCATGCCCTAACCTCCATTTTTACCCCTTAAATCCTTGGTTTTCAGTGTTTAATGTATGTTTTTACATAATAACAACATAATACGAGTCTAAAAACTCTTATCCGATGAAATTCCCCGAATTCTCTCTTAAAATTTGCCTCAAAGGTTTCTTCCCGTTCCAAACTTGGAAGAAAACTCGACCTGCTCATTATAGTATACCGTTCACGCGTTTTACTACCCCCAATGGATTCCTTGTAAAATTCTAGTGAATTTAGGCTTTTGAATCACTTAATTTGACCTTTTAATAAAGGAGATATGTAGGTTTTAAGATTTGCAAATAGTGTAGGTTTTTAATACATCGTCATGGGCAATTTTGTCATTAATCTAAAAATCTGGGCAACCTTAGTAAAATGGCCATATAATCCTTATACGATGTCCAAATTTGATAATTGTTTTTGTTACGGATCCGTAATTACTATAAGGATCTAATTCTTCATTTGAAATAGTAATCAGATCTCATTTGTTCAATATGGTACCCCTTTATGTCCAAATATACGACGTTGAAACATCAAATAAGAGCGTGATCACAATCCAAAACACACCCGAGGCCCTTGGGACATCAACCAAAGGCACCAACATATCCCAAACAGTCATCCAAACTTGTTCCAATCATCAAAACACGCCTAACAACACTGAAATCATCAATTCACATCGGGTTCAAGCCTAAGTTCTTCAAAAACTTCCGAAACACGTATTTTATCTAAAATTAGACCTAAATACCTCCGAATGATCTGAAACTTTGCGCGCACATCCAAAATCACCTAATGGAGCTACTGCAACTCTCGGAATTCCATTCCAACCATCGGATCAAAATTTCACCTACCATCCGGAATTCGCCAAAATTCAACCTTAGCTAATTCAAGTCTAATTCTACACCGGACCTCCAAATTCAATTTTGATTGTATTCCTAAGTCAAAAATCATCCCCCGAAACTAGTCAAATCAACAAAAATCCATTCCAAGCCTTTTAACTCATAAGTCAACATTCGATTGACTTTTTCAAACTAACCTTCTCATAAAAAGACTAATTGTCTCATTTCTAACCGAACTCCATCCGAATTACTTCAAATTCTCCAAACACATATAATGAAACATATATGAACATAAAAAGGGGAAAACAGGGTGGTAACTCCCGTAACGACGGGTCGGATCGTTACATTTTGCCAAATCAAATTTTAGTCTGATGAAACTTTCTTCTAAGATAACAAAACACCCTAGTCTGAGGAACCGCCTCCTAGGATCAAATCTTAGTCTGATGAAACTTTCTTCTAAGATAACAAAATAGACCTAGTCTAATGAACCTTCTCCTAGAGTCAAAATTTTAGTCTGATGAATCTTTCTCCTAAGATAACAAAAGGCCTAGTCTGATGAACTTTCTCCTAGAGTCTGCATCTTAGTCTGACGAAGTTTTCTCCTAAGATCACAAGATAAAAAAAGACCTAGTCTGATAAATCTTCTCCTAAAGTCAAAATCTTAGTCTGACGAATCTTTCTCCTGAGATAACAAAGGACCTAATCTGATGAATCTTCTCCTAGGATCAAAATCTTAGTCTGATGAATCTTTCTCTTGAGATAGTGCACCTAGTCTGATGACTCTTCTCCTAGGATCCAAATCTTAGTATGATGAAGCTCTCTCCTAACACAACCAAATATGGACCTAGTCCGATGAACCTTCTCCAAGGATCAAAATCTTAGTCTGGTGAATCTTTCTCCTAAGATAACAAAATAGACCTAGTCTAAAGAACCTTCTCCTCGGATCAACATCTTAGTATATTGAATATTTCTCCTAAGATAACGAAAGACCTAGTCTCATGAATCTTCTCCTAGAGTCAAAGTCTTAGTCTGACGAAGCT
Source organism: Nicotiana noctiflora (assembly GCA_032618575.1). Lineage (NCBI taxonomy): Eukaryota > Viridiplantae > Streptophyta > Magnoliopsida > Solanales > Solanaceae > Nicotiana > Nicotiana noctiflora. The sequence goes on along the minus strand of JASVEL010014226.1, from coordinate 63,472 downwards.
TTCTCTTAAGATCACAAGATAACAAAAGACCTAGTCTGATAAATCTTCTCCTAGAGTCAAATCTTAGTCTAACGAATTATTCTCCTAAGATAACAAAAAACCTAGTCTGATGAACTTTCTCCTAGCGTTACGATCTTAGTCCGATGAATCTTTATCCTAAGATAGAAAACCTATTCTTATGAATTTTCTCCTAGGATAAAAATCTTAGTCAAATAGTTTTACTCACTAGGGACGTGCATGCCAATCAAGTCATTAGTTTTTCTCTCCCCGTCATATCAATAGCTTAGGTAATAACTCACAAGTCTGCCCAGCCACAAACCGGGGCAGAAAATTTTTTGTTCGTTTATTTTGTTGCAACTAGGAGCCCACCTGGAGAAGAAAGGAAGTACAATCCTAATTTTAGCTTTTAATTTTTTATATTTGATAACATGTTGTACACCAGCCATCAAACCGGGGCAAAAATTTCGTTGTTTGTCTATTTTGTTGTAGCCAGGAACCCACCTGTAGAACAAGGGAATACTTTTCAAGTGTCGGCAGTCAGGAGCCCGCCTAAATAATAGAGGCATATATTTCAAGTTTTAGCGGTCAAGAATCACTTGAAGAAAGGGCAAAACACTTCAGAACACAATTCAAGTTAGGAACAAAAGAAGCTCGCGACAAGAATGCGAGTCAATAGTCCGAGATGATCAACAGAAGTTAGTCACAATAAAGAAAACGAAAAAATAAAGAAGTTAATGCAAATATAGAAGTTGAGGAAAGATGTGAGTTGCTCAAGACATGGATGAGGTCACAGGCATTGTATACCTAGTTTTGGTTCGAAAAGCTAAAGAAGAACGAGCTAGCACCTGCAGCTAACAAGCACCAAGGTTCAAATCTAAAGTCTGCATGAAGAACCATTCAAGACTAAAGATCAAGCTTCAGAAGACTTACTGATAGGAATCTTGTACCTTATAGTTGACAGGATTAGATAGTCTTTTTCATCTTTTGATTTTTATGTAATAACAGGACCGCAGACCGGAACCTCGGCACAACGGCACTTCAACCAGCTCTTCACCTCGACATACTCTACCATCTCACTCACTTCTGAACTACACTGACCTGTTTTTTTTATAGCCAAGGATATGTAGGCAACCTCTGAAGACAGGTTCGGTCAAATCTTTCAAAAAATGCTTCCCATGGAGTCTTCCAACGGGCAGAAATCGCTCGTATCTGCTCACTTTGTCTTTGCACGAAAACTCTTCGTATTTTCGAGCAATGAGGGGAAGCTGTGAGCACGTGATATTTGCCCTACATAAAGATAACTTCAAAAATAGATCAAAATAATTTTTATTGATTTTTTTTGGAATTTTCCTTTATTCAGTTCCATTTTATGCATTTTAATATTTTAAAATCAAAATAATGAATACCAAAAAATATCTTGTATGACATTTTAATTTTATCGGAAGTCATTTGGTTTTCATAAATATTTAAAATTCACAAAAAAAAATTGATTTTTACACATTTTTGTTGATCTTTCTCTTCTAATTTAGGATTAAGTAGTTTTATAATTTTCATAATTAGTATAATTTTAGATAATTTAGGTTTTTAATTCTAGGATTTTTAATTAAAAAAATAAAGGAAGAATATAAAAATAAATTGAGAATAAAAATGAGAAGAACCCTTCCCCCAAAAATATTCCCCACATAAGACCTTCCTCAAAATATTTTCCCCCAAAAGACCTTCCACAAAATATTTCCCCTCCCCCAAAATGACCTTCCCCCAAAATATCTTTCCTAAAATATTTCTCTCCCAAAACTATTCCCCGCACACACCCTATACACTACTATATATACACAAAAAATTACACTTTAGAAAATCAACCGCCCAACCTTTTCTTCACCTTCCATCTTCACCAAAAACAACCACCATCCCCGCCAACCACCATTTCCGTCAACCAGTCAACCACACCGTCTCCTCTACACCCAACAACAACAGCCACTAAATCTTGACGAACCAGCAGCAATGCTGCCAGCTGCTGTCTCTTCGTCGTCGCTGCTGCTTCACCCATCAGCTTCCAGATAACCACTCTTCCTCACATCATCGACCAGCAACACCAAACCAGCCCCCAGTCCACGACCAATAGCCATTAACGTCGACCAGTCATCATCGTCGCCCGTCGCTGCTCCAGCAAACCAGTCTGCTAGCTTGAACCAAATGACCAACTCATCAACTTCTAACCCGCCAACTTCCTTCTCTAGTCGACCCTCTACGTTTCTGCTATAAGAAACCAGCAAGGTTCGATCGAGTTTTAGTGTCATTTTTCCAGTTTTGGGTTCGTAAACGGAGTCAAGCTGAGCTTGAGGTCGTCGTTTTCCGGGGTGAGGTTTTGTTCGAGTCATTTGTCTTTCATTCGAGCTTCGAAACAAATTTGCTAAGGTTCATTTTGAAACTCTACTTATTTGTTTCGTGAACAAATGAATTTGTTTATTATATGATATTTTAGCTTCATTGAGATTGAAATGATTCCTTCTGTTAATTGTTAGATCTCGTTAGTTTTGTTTAAGTATGTTAAGTTCTTATTTGATTGACATGAAGAGATTAATAAACGTGAGTTTACTGTAGCAAACTTATCACAAGGCCAGTAACCCGATATTATTCTTCTCGCTAATGTTTTGGATCATTTCGTATTTGATTTAGTTTTGAATGATTTGGACGATTTTCATAAATATGTGATTCTGTTGGATATTATATGATTCAAATACATGCAACAAGGTATAGAAAATGAGGGAGAGTGCTGCATGCATTTCACAAAAATGTATATTCTGGTTACTTGTAAATCTGTGGAAGCGGAAATGTAAATGATCACATTGGTGTAATTCTTTTTGAAGGGGTAACCACGTGAAACTACAAAGTGATCTTTAGTAAAATGGAACAAAGATATGAAAAAGGACATGCACATGGTGTTTATCGACTTGGAGAAGGGGTATGACAAGGTTCCTAGGGAGGTGCTATGGAGGCTAAGAGCATGCCGGAAGCCTACATCAGAGTAATCAAGGACATGTATGATGGAGCTAAGTCTAGGGTCAGGACGGTGGGTGGAAACTCAAACCATTTTCCGGTGGTTATGGGGATCCATCAAGGATCTGCGCTTAGCCCTCTCTTATTTGCCCTGGTGATGGATGCGTTAACGTGGCATATTCAAGGGGATGTGCCTTGGTGTATGCTATTTACTGATGACATAGTCCTGGTGGACGAGATGAGGGTCGGGGTTAACAAGAGGCTAGAGGTATGGAGACAGACTCTCGAGTCTAAGGGTTTCAAACTAATAAGGTCTAAGACAAAATATCTGGAGTGTACGTTTAGCGCTGAGCCGAGCGAAGTGGGAGGGAACGTGAAGATTGGATCTCAGGCCATAGCCAAGAGGGATAGTTTCAGATACCTTGGATCGGTGATTCAGGGGGACGGGGAGATAAACGGGGATGTCACTCACCGTATAGGGGAGGGGTGGTCGAAGTGGAGGCTTGCATCAGGAGTCTTGTGCGATACAAAAGTGCCACAGAAACTCAAGGGGAAGTTTTATAGAGGTGTGGTTAGACCTGCCATGCTGTATGGGACGGAGTGTTGGCCGGTGAAGAAATCCCATGTTCAGAGGATGAAGATTGCGGAGCTGAGGATGCTTATGTGGATGTGCGGGCTCACCGGGTTAGATAGGATTAGGAATGAAGTTATTCGGGAGAAGGTGGGGGTGGCCTCAGTGGAGGAGAAGATGCGAGAGGCGAGGCTTCGGTGGTTCGGGCATATGCGAAGGAGAAGCCCTGATGCCCCAGTGAGATGTTGTGAGCGGCTAGCGGTGGTCGGTGTGAGGCGAGGCAGAGAGAAGCCTAAGAGACACTGGGGAGAGGTAATTAGGTAGGACATGGCCAGGATGTGGATTTTCGAGGACATGACCCTTGATAGGAAAGTCTGGAGGTCTAGTATCAGGGTTGTAGGATAGGGGCTTCTAGATTTTTCGTACTCCTTTCCCGGGGTTGGGTGAGGCGTGGTAGGGCTACCCATAGAAGATTCGTGTATTGGTTTGTGTTCTATTATGGTAGTCATTTGTGGTAGCTACTTTATTTTGTTATTGCATGCCAGTTTATTTATGGTACATATGACTCTTATGTTTAGATAATTATTTATGCGATGTATGCTGGAGTAACTAATGTTGTTTGTGTTTTTGTTTTTGTTTACCTTTCTCTTCCCTGCACCGAGGGTCGATTGGAAATAGCCTCTCTGCCCTCTCGGGTAGAGGTAAGGACTATTTACATATTACCCTCCCCAGACCCCACTTTGTGGGAATATACTGGGTTGTTGTTGTTGTTGTTGTTGTTGTTGTTTGTTTGTAATATGTATATTTATATTCTATCCTTTTTGTTCATGTATTATTTCAACCGAACCTAAAAGTTCTACGATTTGGTTCTTTCTTCTTTTTATTTGTTCCCAAAAAATAAAAAAATCTAAGTTTTACTACTGAGAATTTCATACAAGTTGGGTTTAACTATAAATCTGTAAAGTATTTTGTTCAAAGGTTATTTCGAGGAAAAAAAATAGTAATAGAGGGCAGGTGTGTGTGAGACTAATTGAGGAAAAATGCCAAATTGAAGATACATATTTTATTTAATCTATGACAAGATGTCTCAAACAGGTAGCTACAATGGAAGGAGGAAAGATATGACTCAACAAGTTGAAAACTCGAACTTACAGTATATTGAATGGAAGGAAGACAACGGTAAAGTTATTTTTCAAACAAGAGTTAAAGTGATGTGTGATGTCTTAAGTTATACCCTTAGAATTGACAAAGCATTTGGCTATAACTTAATTAGCACTTATATAGTTGAGAAATTGAACTTGCCTTGTGTCAAACATATTGAACCCTACATGTTGAAAGGAGTAAAGGTAGAAAAAATAGTGTTATTGTCATTCTCTATTTGAAGGTATGAGGATGTGATTTGGTGCGATGTCATTCCCATGAATAATATATTTTGTTGGGAAGGCCATGGTATACCTATAGAAATGCTTCATATAGTATCCAAAAAAATAGATACTCTTTTGAGTTTAATGGGAAGAAATGCATTCTTGGTCCTTTGAATCCCTCACAAATTTGTAAAGATGAAAAGATTGTTAAAGAGAATATGAAAAAATACGAGAGAGAAAAGAATGAGAGTCGTAAGGTAGTGCATGTTGACATTCCAAGAGAGGAATAAGGAGAGGTTGTCTTGAGTGAAAAGAGTGGGATGTCTAGTGAAGAAAAGATTGATCTTGATAACAAAGAAAAGAGAGAAGGCAATAAGATAAACATAGTCTATGAGGTAGAGAGAGAAAAACATGAGGGATTGAGTGAAGGAAAAGAACTCTTTAGTGAGAGAAAAGAGGCTAAGGACGAGGAAAACATTAGTCTTGTGATAAAAGCCAAAGAAAGTAGCAAGAAAAAATTTTCTTTACTTCTTAACCCATTAACTCTTTCTTGTTTTAGTTCTTTTGATTTTGTGCAACCACGTGTTGAAATACCTTTTGAAAGGGGTAGTGATGTGCAAGATATGGTGGAAAAAGATCCAATTGGATTGCAACATGAATTCAGCAATATCAATTCTTGTTGATCGTGGAAGATAAAAGCTTGGTTAAAGTCTTTGTTATTGAACCTTTAAACTATTTTTATTCTTATTTACAAGGTTAGGACATAAAATTTCCTAAAAGCATACTAAGTTAGAGCCATTGCATAAAGGAATACAAGGTGATGATGTTCCATTGGTAAATATGTCCAAGTATAGTATGAATAATTGGTTTATTTGCATTCTTGGTCTTTCTAGAACACCTAAATTATTTTTGGAGGTAATGAATTATACTCTTATATCTTATGTTGGTGACTTTATAATTTTTGTGGGTGATGATAGTTTGATGCACATCAAGTCATTAACTGTAATATCTAAGTAAAGTGCAAGAGTAATTTGCTTCTTTTTGATATTATGTATGACATAGATGATCACGTAATCCAACTTTATGAAAAGAGGCATGAAATTTATGAGAAGAGGCTTGCGAATGAGTTAAATATTTCTTCTTCTCTTATTCAAGTGGTTAATGAGTTTTCATGTGATAAATTGCTAGAATGCGATTGTTGTGGTATGATGTGGAGTCGTTCTTCAAGTTATATTTAATGTGAGATTGTAAAAGTATTTGTTACTAGTATAGAGGATAAGCATGATGGTTGTAAAATTTGTGATTAAGTACTCTTTCAAGTAGAGGAATCCTTGAAATACTTGAAAAGTCAAGGTAAGCTTAGTAGAAGACATGCTAAGTGGGTTGAATTCACTGAAACTTTTCCTTATGTAATTTATTACAAAGAAGTGAAAGAGAACGTTGGTGCTGATGCACTTTCAAGAAGGTATGTCTTAGTTTATACGCTCACTTCTAAATTGATGGGTTTTGATCAAATCAAGGAACTTTATACTAATGATGTTGATTTTGGCAAAACTTTGGAAGATTGTAAGTTAGGTCCTTTTGATAGGTTTAACCTACAATATGGGTTTCTCTTTAAGGAAAATACGTTGTGTATCCCCAATTGCTCTTTACGTGAAGTATTTGTGAGGGAAGCACATTGTGGAGGGGTTATGGAACACTTTGGGGTCCCAAAGACATTAGATATACTTGCTGAAAATTTCTTTTGGCCTGGAATGAGAATAGATGTTAAAAGAATGTGCACACAGTGTTTGGAATGTAAACAAGCTACATATAAAGTGTCACCACATGGTCTTTACACGCCATTACATGTTCCTACCTCACCTTGGATTGATATTTCTATGGATTTTGTATTAGGTTTGCGTAGAACAAGGTATGGTAAGGATAGTATATTTGTTGTGGTAGATAGGTACTCCAAAATTGCTCATTTTATTCCTTGTTTAAAGACTAATGATGCCTCACATGTTACTAATCTTTATGTAAAAGAGGTTGTCAAATTGCATGGTATACCTAGAACTATTGTTAGTAAGAGGGATGATATGTTTTTGAGTCACTTCTGGCGTATATTTTGAGGGACGTTAGGCACTAAGTTGTTGTTTTCCACTTCTTGTCACCCACAAACTGATGGACAAATTGAAGTAGTTAATAGAATCTTAGGAAACATGTTGAGGGCTGTTCTGAAAGGTAAATTAACTTCATGGGAAGATCCCTTACCTATGATTGAATTTGCTTAAAATAGAACAATCCATTCTTTTATAGGTATGTTTCCTTTTAAAGTTGTTTATGGCTATAATCCATTTACTCCACTTGATTTATTACCATTACCTACCGATGATATTGCTAATCTTGATGGTAGGACAAAGGCTGAGATGATAAAATAATTCATGAGGAAACAAGGCTTGCAATTGAGAAGAAAAATGAGCAAACTCCCTTGAGAAAGAATAAGGGTCGAAAACAAGTTATTTTTAACCATGGAGATTTAGTTTGGGTTCACTTTAGAAAGGAGAGATTTCCTTCCAAAAGAAAGTCAAAGTTGTATCCTAGAGGAGATGACCATTTTCAAGTCCTTTAAAAGATTGGAGACAATGCTTACATGCTAGACCTTCCTGGTGAGTTTCAAGTAAGTGCTACATTCAATGTTGCTGACTTGTCTTTGTTCGACGTAGGATCAAATTCGGGGACTGATTCTTTTCTAGAAGAGGGGAATGATAGCATCCTAGGAAGCTCAATTCTATTCAAGTACAAGGATGAAGCGTTGCAATCTCAAAGAGGGCCTTTAACAAGATGTCAAGCTAAAGAATTTCAAAATACAATCAATGGACTTCAAGTGCATATAAAGAAGCTTTTAATTGTCGAGAAAGAGCTCCAGCCCAAAGGAGAAGAATTGTTGAAGTTTTATAATTATTTGGTAGCTCAAATTGAAGTCCAAGAGGAGGAAGATTTTGTCACCCAAATCAGCCCTTGGAGTACACCAAAATGGCTCAAAATGAGCTTAAAAGAAGTCCAAAAGGAGGTACTACAAAAGGAGCCCAATCGGAGTCCAAACAAATGACCCAAACTAGTTGTTTTAAGGCCCAAATTTTTCCCAAAGGTCTTGGCCGACCCTCACCTAATTTATGACTTTTCTTAGTCATTAGCAACCACCCTACCTAATTGTAATGATTATGTTTTCCATTAAAACCACTTCTCCTAGTTTTTAAAGTTATTTTTATGCCTTTGTACTCCTATAAATAGGGTGTTCTTCTCATTCATAAGACACTACATTATTGATTAAGTATATCATACTTTGAGAGTTCTTTTGAATCTTTGTTACTTGTGCTTTGAGATTTATCTTTCAATCTTTACTAGTTCATAGTTCAAGGTAGTAAGATTTCTCTTTTATGATATCTTTGATTCCTTTGTGGTATTCTTTGAAGGCGATTAATACTGGTATTAATTGTTGTCTCAAGTTACTCGTAAAGTGATCAAGATCCGAATCTATTGTTTTGATTTGCTTTTTAAGTAAAGGCGTTTGATTTCTTTCATAAATCAAGACGTTGTTACTTTGATCTTGTCAAGGCTATAGAACTTGTGTTCTTGAAAGTTCTCGGAATTCTTTCCTTGAATCTTTCCCATATCCTTTATTTTCGTCTCTTTAATTCTAGTTGGTCAATTCATGTTGTTATTGCTTCCGCATTTGCTTTCTCAAATTCTTACTCTAGTTTGGATGCCCGACCTAGTTGTTATCAAGTGGTATCAGAGCGGTTCTATCAAGATATCGTTCTTGATAATTCTTGGGATATCTTGAATACTAAGAGAAAAAAAAATGAAAATCTGTTCAAAACAAAAAAAATACAACTGCTTGCTCTCTAGGATATTTATTTTGTATCTAAGTTGTTTAAAAAAAATTAACAAAGGAGACAAGAAAAGGTGATCCTTGATTTTTGTTACTCTTTGTAATCTGTATATTTATATTCTGTCCTTTTTGTTCGTGTCTTGTTTCAACCGAGCCTAAAAGTACTAGAATTTGTGTGACGACCCAAAGGGTCATCACTTGTTTTATTAATCATTTCGAGCTTCTGAGGCCTTGAAAACCTCATTCTATGTTGTCTCGATTTACGTGCATGATTCGGGTATGTAGCCGAAAAGTTTTTGTGATAGAAAATATGAATTCTATGAGAAATTTGGAGAAAAATGATATTAATGTTGATATAGTTGACTTCGGTCAACATTTTTGGTAAACGGACCCGGACCCGAGAACGGATGGTCCCGGAAGGTCCGTAGGAAAATATGGGACTTGGACATGCGACCGGAGTCGAATTCTGAGGCCTAGAGCCCATGTTATGAATTTTTCTGTGAAATTGTTTTTGATGTAATTATTAAAGGAAAATGAATTAATTGACATTGGTATCGGGCTCGTATTTTGGTTTCGACGCCCGGCACAAGTCTTAAATATTATATATGTGCTTTCTGCAGAGTTTGGTGACATTTGGATATCGTTTGATATGTTTTGGACCTTGAGTTCCAAGTTTGAAAGTTCTGAAAAACAAAAGTATGAAAATCATGAACTTGAGGCTTGATTTAATGAAAACGATATGATATTGGCTATGTGATCGCACGAACAAGTTTGTAATGTGTTTTTGATGTTGTGTACATGTTTGGTTTGGAGCCCAGGGGGGCTCGGGTAAAGATTTGGTAGGCCGTTGTATCAATTTTTGAATTTTTGCACTGCTGGTTTTTCACCCAGCTATTGTCTTCGTAGTTGCGAAGATTTTCTCGCAATTGCGAGAGGTCCCAGGCTGGCCCTGGTTCGCAAATGCGAACCATACTTCGCAAATGCGAACCATACTTCGCAAATGCGAAGTGGGCAGGGTTGGGTATTGGTTCGCAAATGCGAACAAGACTTCGCAATTGCGAAGTTGACAGCAATCAACCCAAGATCGCAAATGCGAACTTATGGTCGCAATTGCGACAACCCTAGTGATCCAGCCATGTTCGCAAATGCGAACAAATGTTCGCAAATGTGAACTTCCCAGCATTTGTCTTGGCTTCGCAGATGCGAACAAAAGTTCGCAAATGCGAACTTTCCATCCTTAGCTTATTTTTCAAACTCCATAAATTGGTCGGGGTTCACAATTACGAACCCCTGTTCGCAAATGCGAACACAGAGACCTTTAAATCATGATTTCCAGCTTCATTTTTCACATTTCACAACCTAAAAACGTCCATTGGCGATTTTTTTCGAACTCCCTCTTCTTCAAAGCAATTGTAAGTCACTTTTTACTTAATTCTTTCAATTCCTAACAACATTAAACATGTTTTTCAATAGAAATCAAAGGTTTTGATGGTAGAATTTCTTGTTTTTGGTAGAATATAGGGTTTTTCATGAATTGGGAAATTGGACCTTGAATTGAGGTCCGATTTTGAAACAAATCATATATTTGAACTCGTGGGGGAATGGGGTCCGAACCCCGAGTTCCGACCATGTGGGCCCGGGGTCGATATTCACTATTTCGGGCAGAATGTTGTAAAAGTTGTAATTGGCCTTATGAATTTTTATTGAGTAGTATTGATGATATTAAATAAATTGTGTATAGATATGATTGGATTGGAGCCAGATTTGAAAGGAAAAGGCATTGCCACAGATTGAATTATTCGTAAACATTCGAGGTAACTGTTTGTTCTATCCTAGCTTGAGGGAATAGGATTATGTGCTATGTGCTATGTGGTCGAGTGCGGTGTATGGGCTATGGTGACGAGCATCCATACGCTGGCGTCTAGTATGACCGTGAGTCGTTGTTGATACTTGTTTTGAGACATATTTGAAGATAAATTGTTGAACCCTTGCCGGGTTGTAGAATTGTTATTGTTCTCCCTTGCCGGGACTTGTTGTGAAGTGAGATATTGATTGCCCCTGCCAGGACTTTGTTGTGATGATTATTGTGTCCCTTGCCGGGACGGTTCATGATTTTACTGTTTTCTTTCTCTGCCCTTAACTGTGATTGTTATTTGGGTGAGGAAGAATGATAATGCACGAAGGGTGATGTCGTGCCTTGATTTATTGATTATGCACGAAGGTTAATACCGTGCCTTGTTATTGATTATGCACGAAGGTTAATGCCGTGCCATGTTATTGATTATGCATGAAGGTTAATGTCGTGCCATGTTATTAATTATGCACGAAGGATTATGCCATGCCTTGTTATTGAACCATGTACGAAGGATCTTGCCATACTATGGATGTGAGGATAAGAGTAAAAGCACGAAGGGTGATGTTGTGCACTTTATTTGCTATTTGGTGAGGATGAGAGTAAAAGCACGAAGGGTGATGCCGTGCACTTTATTTGATATTTCATTGATTTAACATTACTTGTTTTCATTATACTTGCTTTTCCTTGTCGATTTAATGACTATTGTTAACTCTGGAGTTATTCTGTGATATTCCTTATTGCGTTGTTACTTGGTTATTTCTTATTATCTTGTGGTACACATATATATATAGAACTGTACAGGTTTATGTGGGTGTCTGGTCCTAAGCTTGTCACTACTTCGTCGGGATAGGCCAGGCACTTACCAGCACATGGGGTCGGTTGTGCTGATACTGCACTTCTGTGCATTTTGCACAGGTCCAGGTTTCGATCAGGAGCAGCAGTAGTAGATCTTTTGCGTGGAAGTTGAGAACATTGAGACCGAGGTAGCTTGCAGGCGTCCGCAGGCCCGGCGTCTCTTCTTTTACTTATGTTACTAGCTATAGTCTCTTTGTTCCGAGACAAACAAATTATGTTATATTTCTTTCAGACTTTTATGTGTAGTATTCAGTAGTAGTTCGTGAGTTGGTGACTCCACGTCTTGGGTAGAGGATTTCAGTATCAGTTACCTTGAAACTGCTTATTTTTATTTTTATAAAGTCTTCCGCACTTGTTTAACTAAGATTATGATTTTGATTGTTAAATTGAGTATGAAATATTATTAGAAATAGGATAGTGTGAGTAAAGTGGCTTGCCTAGCTATCACGAGTAGGCGCCATCACGATCCCGATGTTGGGGGAAAAATTCGGGTCGTGACAAGTTGGTATCAGAGCTCTAGGTTACATAGGTCTCACCACTCACGAACAAGCTTAGTAGAGTTTGAGAGGTAGGTACGGAGACGTCTGTACTTGTCCTCCAGAGTCTATTGAGTTAGGAAAGAGTCTCTCATTTATTCTTTCTTGTCGTGCGACTTGTTCCTCAATTACTCATTGAATTTCTATTGTGTCCTTTCGCAGATGGTGAGGACACGCGCTTCTTCGTCCGCCGACCAGCAGCCCGAGCCCTAGGCAGCTCCTGTGAGGGGCAGGGGCCAAGGCCGTATCAGAGGCCGTGGTAGGGGCAGAGTTCAGCCCCCGGCAGCTACTCCAGAGGTGGAGCCTCATATTGAGATTGGCGAGGAGATTCCAGTCCCAGCAGCTCCAGTAGGCCCAGCTCAGGTCCCAGGAGAGGCTTTATTTACCCCGGATCTTCAGGAGGCTTTGGTCAGGATAGCAGGATTTATGGACAGCGTTGCCAGAGCAGGCTTATTATCAGTTGCACCAGCCGCTTCTCAGGCTGGAGGAGGAGCCCGGACTCCTATTGCTTGTACTCTGGAGCCAGTAGCTCCTCAGCCTCAGGCACCAGTGGTTCAGCCAGCTGTGGCCACTCATTCAGGTACCACAGCTCATGTCGGAGATGGAGCGGCCATGACTTATGATTCTTTATGGAGACTTGATCGGTTCTCCAAGCTGTTTACCACTACTTTCAGCGATGCCACATCAGAGGATCCTCAGGATTTCTTATTCAGTTGCCATGAGATTCTCAAGACTATGGGGATCGTGGAGTCCAATGGAGTTGACTTCTGTACATTCAGGCTTTCAGGATCCGCCAAGACTTGGTGGAGGGATTACTGTTTGACTTGACCAGCAGGGTCCCCGGCTTTATCATGGGATCAGTTTGCAGAGTTATTTCTGGAGAAGGTTCTCCCTGTTACTCAGCGGGATGCACTTCGGAGGCAGTTTGAGCGCCTCCGGCAGGGTACTATGACTGTCACTCAGTATGAGATGAGATTTGTCGATCTGGCACGTCATGCGGTGGTGATACTCCCTACAAAGCGAGAAAGGGTCCGCAGGTTTATAAATGGGCTAAATCAGCCGATTAGACTTCAGATGGCTATGTGAGTGGGGAGTGATATTTCATTTTAGGAGGCAGCTAATGCAACATGTAGAGTTGAGATGCCTCTTGCTCGCGGAGGTGGTTATTCTTCAGACAAGAGGCCTCGTCATTCAGGCAGGTTTAGTGGTTCTTCTTCTGGTGGCAGAGAATCTTTTGACATAGGCCAGTCTTCCAGGCCTTTCCATTCTGCCCTTCAGGCTTCACAGGGTGGACCGGGTGATCGTGGGTTTCGTGGGCAGTATTCAGATCAGCCTCCTATTAATGCTCAGCCTCTTCAGAGTGTTCGTGGAGGCCATTCACGTCGTCAGGGCCAGCAGCCCCATCAGCCTAAGAGTTGCTACGGTTGTGGTCACCCAGGTCATTTTGTTAGGTTCTGCCCTCGAGCGACGGGCAACACTCAGCAGTGGGGCCCTCGTCCTATGATTCAGGCCCCAACTGACCCTCAGCCTGCCCAGCCAGCCAGAGGCGGGGGTAGAGATTATAGAGGTGGAGGTCGAGACCGTAGAGGTGGAGACCGTCCAGCCAGAGGTAGAGGTCAGCCAGTTGATGGCCGTCCTAGAGACGCAGCTCAGAGGGGAGGTGCAGATCCCCGATTCTATGCTTTACCAGCCAGGCCAGAGGCAGAGGCATCAGATGCCGTGATTACAGGTACCATTCTTGTGTGTGGCAGAGGTGTTTCAGTATTATTTGACCCTGGATCTACATATTCATATGTGTCTTCCTACTTTGCACCGTATTTGGCCGTGCCCGGCTATGCTTTGGATATTCCAGTTTATGTGTCTACACCGGTGGGTAACTCCATTGTAGTCGACCGGGTGCATCGTTCGTGCGTAGTTATCTTTGGTGGTCTTGAGACCCGTGTTGATCAGTTGCTTTTGGACATGGTGGATTTTGATGTCATATTGGGGATGGACTGGTTGTCCCCATACCATGCTATTCTAGATTGTCATGCTAAGATCGTGACCTTGACCTTGCCAGAATCACCCCGGCTAGAGTGGAAAGGTACCTCAAGCCACTCCGTTCGCGCTGTTATTTCCTATATTAAGGCTCAATGCATGGTCGAGAAGGGGTATCTAGCTTATCTGGCTTATGTTCGTGATTCCAGTGCTGAGGTTCCTTCTATTGATTCAGTCCCTATTATACGGGAGTTTCTTGAGGTTTTCCCTTCAGACCTGCTGGGCATGCTACCCGAAAGGGACATTGATTTCTGTATTGATCTGGCACAGGGCACTCAGCCCATCTCTATTCCACCCTATCGTATGGCCCCGCCAGAGTTAAAAGAGTTCAAAGAACAGTTGCAAGACCTTCTTGAGAAGGGCTTTATCAGGCCTAGTGTTTCCCCCTGGGGAGCACCTGTATTGTTTGCAAAGAAGAAAGATGGCTCGATGCGGATGTGTATTGATTACCGGCAATTGAACAAAGTGACAATAAAGAATAAGTATCCACTGCCGAGGATTGATGATTTGTTTGACCAGCTCCAAGGAGCGAGGGTGTTCTCAAAGATAGACTTGAGGTCAGGCTACCATCAGCTGAATATCAGGGCGGCTGACATTCCTAAGACAGCCTTTCACACGAGATATGGGCATTATGAGTTCTTGGTCATGTCCTTCGGGTTGACCAATGCCCTAGCAGCATTCATGGAGTTGATGAATCGGGTATTCAGGCCTTACTTAGATCTGTTCGTGATAGTCTTTATAGATGATGTCCTGGTATACTCCCGCATCTAGGAAGAGCACGAGCAGCACCTCAGAGTGGTTCTTCAAACTCTGAAGGATAATCAGCTATATGCCAAATTTTTGAAATGTGAGTTTTGGTTGAGTTCGGTAGCATTTCTGGGTCACATTGTATCAATGGAAGGTATTCAGGTAGACCCAAGGAAGATTGAGGCAGTCTAGAATTGGCCTCGACCAGCTTCAGTGACTGAGATCCGGAGTTTCTTGGGATTGGCAGGTTACTACCGTCGATTTGTAGAGGGGTTTTCTTCTATTGTAGCCCCGATGACCATGTTGACCCAGAAGGGTGTCCAGTTCCAGTGGTCAGAGGAGTGTGAGGCGAGCTTTCAGAAGCTCAAGATAGCCTTGACCGCCGCGCCAGTGTTGATACTACCTACGGGTGCAGGGCCTTATACAGTTTATTGTGACGCATCCCGTACAGGGCTTGGAGCGGTATTGATGCAGGATGGTAAGGTTATCGCTTATGCTTCGAGGCAGTTAAAAATACATGAGAATAATTATCCAGTACATGATCTTGAGTTAGCAGCAGTGGTACATGCCTTGAAGATCTGGAGGCATTATCTATATGGCGTGACGTGTGAGGTATACACTGATCACAAAAGCCTACAATACTTGTTCAAGCAAAAGGAGTTGAATCTACGACAGCGGAGATGGTTAGAGTTGCTAAAAGACTATGATGTTACTATCTTATATCACCCGGTAAGGCCAATGTGGTGGCCGATGCTTTGAGTAGAAAGTATGCCAGCATGGGTAGTCTTGCATACATTCCGGTCAGTCAGAGACCATTTGCTCTAGATGTCCAGGCCTTAGCCAATCGGTTCGTGAGATTAGACATTTCTGAGCCTAGCAGGGTGTTAGCCTGCACGATCGCTCGTTCTTCTCTATTAGAGCATATCCGTGAGAGGCAATTTGATGATCCTCATTTGCGTGATTTGAGAGATACAATATAGCGGGTGGGGAGGTGCCACAAAGGTAAATCTAGATGATGATGGGGTATTGAGATTTCAGGGTCGAGTTTATGTGCCCAATGTCGAATGGATTCAAGAGTTGATCTTAGCGGAGGCCCACAGTTCACGGTATTCCATTCACCCGGGCACCGCGAAGATGTATCAGGACTTGCGGTAGCACTATTGGTGGCGCAGAATGAAGAAAGATATCGTTGTGTATGTCGCTCGGTGTCTAAATTGTCAGCAGGTGAAATATGAGCACCAGAGGCCTGGTGGTGTATTCCAGAGGATTGAAATTCCCGAGTGGAAATGGGAGCGGATCACTATGGACTTCATTATTGGACTTCCTTTGACTCGGAGGAAATTTGATGCTTTTTGGGTCATTGTTGATAGGTTGACCAAGTCAGCACACTTCGTTCCAGTATCCGTCTCCTACTCATCAGAGAGGTTAGCAGAGATTTACGTTAGGTAGATTGTTCGTCTTCATGGGGTGCCGGTATCTATTATCTCTGATCGGGGTACCCAGTTTACCTCGCGGTTCTGGAGAGCGGTCCAGCAGGAGTTAGGCACCCAGGTTCAGCTGAGTACAGCTTTTCATCCTCAGATGGATGGCCAGTCCGAGAGGACTATTCAGATTCTAGAGGACATGCTTCGAGCTTGTGTTATTGATTTTGGAGGCTCGTGGAATCAGTTTCTGCCATTAGCAGAGTTCGCCTACAACAACAACTACCAGTCCAGCATCCAGATGGCCCCGTATGAGGCATTGTATGGTAGGCGATGTCGATCTCCAATCGGATGGTTTGAGCTGGGAAAGGCTCGGTTGTTGGGTACAGACTTAGTTTAGGAGGTCTTGGATAAGGTCAAGACTATCCAGGAGAGATTGCGTTCAGCTCAGTCCAGACAGAAGACTTATGCGGATCATAAGGTTCGAGATGTAGATTTCATAGTCGGTGAGCGAGTATTGATCCGAGTGTTGCCTATGAAGGGCGTGATGAGGTTCGGGAAGAAGGGCAAGCTCAGCCCTAGGTATATTGGTCCATTTGAGATTCTAGACAAAGTGGGAGGGGTGGCTTACAGACTAGCTTTGCCACCTAGCTTATCATCCGTGCAACCAGTTTTTCATGTATCTATGCTTCGGAGATACCACATCTATCCTACACATGTGTTAGACTTCAACACTGTCCGATTGGACAATGATCTATCTTACGAGGAGGAGCCGGTGGCCATTCTAGACCGGCAGGTTCGACAGTTGAGGTCGAAGAGTTATCCTTCCGTGCGTGTTCAGTGGAGAGGTCAGCCTCCTGAGGCATCGACCTGGGAGTCCGAGTCTGATATGCGGGAGCCGCTACCCACATTTGTTCCCCGACTCCGGTACTTCTTTCTTTTGTCCGTTCGAGGACGAACGGTTGTTTTAGAGGTGGAGAATGTGACGACCCAAAGGGTCATCACTTGTTTTATTAATCGTTTCGAGCTTCTGAGGCGTTGAAAACCTCATTCTATGTTGCCTCGATTTACGTGCACGATCCAGGCATGTAGTCAAAAAGTTTTTGTGATAGAAAATATGAATTCTATGAGAAATTTGGAGAAAAATGATATTAATATTGATATAGTTGACTTCGGTCAACATTTTTGGTAAACGGACCCGGACCCGAGATTGGATGGTCCCGAAAGGTCCGTAGGAAAATATGGGACTTGGACATGCGTCCGGAGTCGAATTCTGAGGCCTAGAGCCCAAGTTATGAATTTTTCTGTGAAATTGTTTTTGATGTAATTATTAAAGGAAAATGAATTAATTGACCTTGGTATCGGGCTCGTATTTTGGTTCCGACACCCGGTACAAGTCTTAAATATTATATATGTGCTTTCTGCAAAGTTTGGTGACATTTGGATGTCGTTTGATATGTTTTGGACCTTGAGTTCCAAGTTTGAAAGTTTTGAAAACCAAAAGTATGAAAATCATGAACTTGAGGCTTGATTTGATGAAAACGATGTGATATTGGCGATGTGATCGCACGAACAAGTTCGTAATGTGTTTTTGATGTTGTGTACATGTTTGGTTTGGAGCCCGGGGGGGCTCGGGTAAAATTGTTTTTGGTAGGCCGTTGGTTCAAATTCCGAATTTTTGCACTGCTGGTTTTTCACCCAACTGTTGTCTTCGCAATTGCGAAGATTTTCTCGCAATTGCGAGAGGTCCCAGGCTGGCCCTGGTTCGCAAATGCGAACCATATTTCGCATATGCGAAGTGGGCAGGGTTGGGTATTGGTTCGCAAATGCGAACAAGACTTCACAATTGCGAAGTTGACAGCAATCAACCCAAGTTCGCAAATGCGAACTTATGGTCGCAATTGCGACAACCCCAGTGATCCAGCCATGTTCGCAAATGCGAACAAATGTTCGCAAATGCGAACTTCCCAGCATTTGCCTTGGCTTCGCAAATGCGAACAAAAGTTCGCAAATGCGAAATTTCCATCCTTAGCTTATTTTTCAAACTCCAGAAATTGGTCGGGGTTCGCAATTGCGAACCCATGTTCGCAAATGCGAACACGGAGACCTGTAAATCACGATTTCCAGCTTCATTTTTCACATTTCACAACCCAAAAATGCCCATTGGCGATTTTTCACGAACTTCCTCTTCTTCAAAGCAATTGTAAGTCACTTTTTACTTAATTCTTTCAATTCCAAACAACATTAAACATGTTTTTCAATAGAAATCAAACATTTTCATGGTAGAATTTCTTGTTTTTGGTAGAATATAGGGATTTTTCATGAATTGGGAAATTGGACCTCGAATTGAGGTCCGATTTTGAAACAAATCATATATTTGAATTCGTGGGGGAATGGGTAACCAGATTTTGGTCCGAACCCCGAGTTCCGACCATGTGGGTCCGGGTTCGATATACACTATTCCGGGCAGAATGTTGTAAAAGTTGTAATTGGCCTTATGAATTAGTTTGTTGAGTAGTATTGATGATATTAAATCAATTGTGTATAGCTACGATTGGATTGGAGCCAAATTTGAAAGGAAAAGGCATTGCCACGGATTGAATTGTTCGTAAACATTCGAGGTAAGTGTTTGTTCTATCCTAGCTTGAGGGAATAGGATTATGTGCTATGTGCTATGTGGTCGAGTGCGGTGTATGGGCTGTGGTGACGAGCATCCATACACTGGCGTCTAGTATGACCGTGAGTCGTTGTTGATACTTGTTGTGAGACATATTTGAAGATAAATTGTTGAACCTTTGCCGGGTTGTAGAATTGTTATTGTTCTCCGTTGCCGGGACTTGTTATGAAGTGAGATATAGATTGCCCTTGCCAGGACTTTGTGGTGATGATTATTGTGTCCCTTGCCGATTTGGTTCATGATTTTACTGTTTTCTTTCTCTGCCCTTAACTGTGATTGTTATTTGGGTGAGGAAGAGTGATAATGCACGAAGGGTGATGCCGTGCCTTGATTTATTGATTATGCACGAAGGTTAATGTCGTGCCTTGTTATTGATTATGCACGAAGGTTAATGCCGTGCCATGTTATTGATTATGCACGAAGGTTAATGCCGTGCCATGTTATTGATTATGCACGAAGGATTATGCCGTGCCTTGTTATTGAACCATGTACGAAGGATCATGTCGTACTATGGATGTGAGGATGAGAGTAAAAGCACGAAGGGTGATGCCGTGCACTTTATTTGCTATTTCATTGATTTAACATTACTTGTTTTCATTATACTTGCTTTTCCTTGTCGATTTAATGACTATTGTTAACTCTGGAGTTATTCTGTGATATTCCTTATTGCGTTGTTACTTGGTTATTTCATATTATCTTGTGGTACACATATATATATATATATATATAGAACTGTACAGGTTTATGTGGGTGTCTGGTCCTAGGCTTGCTACTACTTCGCCGGGATAGGCCAGGCACTTACCAGCACATGGGGTCGGTTGTGCTGATACTGCACTTCTGTGCGTTTTGCACAAGTCCAGGTTTCGATCAGGAGCAGCAGTAGTAGATCTTTTGCGTGGAAGTTGAGCACATTAAGATCGTGGTAGCTTGTAGGCGTTCGCAGGACCGGCGTCTCTTCTTTTACTTATGTTACTAGCTGCAGTCTCTTTGTTCCGAGACAAACAGATTATGTTATATTTCTTTCGGACTTTTATGTGTAGTATTCAGTAGTAGTTCGTGAGTTGGTGACTCCACGTCTTGGGTAGAGGATTTCAGTATTATCAGTTATCTTGAAACTGCTTATTTTTATTTTTATAAAGTCTTCCACACTTGATTATGATTTTGATTGTTAAATTGAGTATGAAATATTATTAGAAACAGGATAGTGTGAGTAAAGTGGCTTGCCTAGCTATCACGAGTAGGCGCCATCACGATCCCGATGTTGGGAGAAAAATCCGGGTCGTGACAATTTGGTTTCTTTCTTTTTTTTATTTGTTCCCAAAAATAAAAAAACCTAAGTTTTACTTCTGAGAACTTCATACAAGTTGGGTTTAATATAAATCTGTAAAGTGTTTTGTTCAAAGGTTATTTCGAGGAAACAAATAATAAAAGAGGGAAGGTGTGTGTGAGACTAATTGAGGAAAAATACCAAATTGAAGAGACATATTTTATTTAATTTATGACAAGATGTCTCAACCAGGTAGCAACAATGGAAGGAGGAAATTTATGACTCAACAACTTGAAAAGTCGAACTTACAGTATATCGAATGGAAGGAAGACAATGGTAAAGTTACTTTTCAAACAAGAGTTAAAGTGATGTGTGATGTCTTAAGTTATACCCTTAGAATTGACAAAACATTTGGCTGTAACTTAATTAGCACTTATATGGTTGAGAAAGTGAACTTGCCTTGTGTCAAACATATTGAACCCTACATGTTGAAAGGAGTAAATGTAGAAAAAAGAGTGTTATTGTCATTCTCTATTGGAAGGTATAAGGATGTGATTTGATGTGATGTCATTCCCATGAATAATTTTCATATCTTGTTGGGAAGGCCATGGTATATCTATAAAAATGATTCATATAGTATCCAAAAAATAGATACTCTTTTGAGTTTAATGGGAAAAAATGCATTCTCGGTCCTTTGACTCCCTCACAAATTTGTAAAGATGAAAATATTGTTAAAGAGAATATGAAAAAATACGAGAGAGAAAAGAATGAGAGTCGTAAGGGAGTGCATGTTGACATTCCAAGAGAGGAAAAAGGAGAGGTTGTCTTGAGTGAAAAGAGTGGGATGTCTAGTGAAGAAAAGAGTGATCTTGAGAAGAAAGAAAAGAGAGAAGGCAATGAGATAAACATAGTCTATGAGGTAGAGAGAGAAAAACAAGAGGGATTGAGTGAAGGAAAAGAACTCTTTCGTGAGAGAAAAGAGGCTAAGGGCGAGGAAAACATTAGTCTTGTGATAAAAGCCAAAGAATAAAAACATTTCTTTACTTCATAACCCATTAACTCTTTCCTGTTTTGGTTTTGTGCAGCCATGTGTTGAAATACCTTTTGAAAGGGGTAGTGAGGTACAAGATATGGTGGCAAAAGATCCAATTAGATTGCAACATGAATTCGGCAATATCAGTTCTTGTTGGATCGTGGAAGATAAAAGATTGGTTAAAGTCTTTGTTATTGAACCTTTTAACTATTTTGATTATTATTTACAAGGTTATGACACAGAGTTTCCTAAAAGCATTATTAATTTAGAGCCATTGCATAAAGGAATACAAGGTGATGATGTTCCATTGGTAAATAAGTCCAAGTATAGTATGTATAATTGGTTTATTTGCATTCTTGGTCTTTCTAGAACACCTAAATTATTTTTGGAGGTAATGAATTATACTCTTATATCTTATGTTGGTGACTTTATAATTTTTGTGGATGATGATAGTTTGATGCACATCAAGTCATTAATTGTAATATCTAAGTAAAGTGCAAGAGTAATTTGCTTCTTTTTGATATTATGTATGACATAGATGATCACGTAATCCAACTTTATGAAAAGAGGCATGAAATTTATGAGAAGAGGTTTGCGAATGAGTTAAATATTTCTTCTTCTCTTATTCAAGTGGTTAATGAGTTTTCATGTGATAAATTGCTAGAATGTGATTGTTGTGGTATGATGTGGAGTCGTTCTTCAAGTCATGTTTATTGTGAGCTTATAAAAGTATTTGTTATTAGTAAAGAGGATAAGCATGATGGTTAGTAAAGCGAATAAGCATGATGGTTGTAACATTTGTGATCAAGTACTCTTTCAAGTAGAGGAGTCCTTAAAATACTTGAAAAGTCAAGGTAAGCTTAGTAGAAGGCATGCTAAGTGGGTTGAATTCACTTAAACATTTCCTTATGTAATTTCTTATAAACAAGGGAAAGAGAATGTTGTTGCTGATGCACTTTTAAGAAGGTATGTCTTAGTTTCTACCCTCACTTCTAAATTGATGGGTTTTGATCAAATCAAGGAACTTTATACTAATGATGTTGATTTTGGCAAAACTTTTGCAGATTGTAAGTTGGGTCCTTTTGATAGGTTTAACCTACAATATGGGTTTCTCTTTAAGGAAAATAAGTTGTGTATCCCCAATTGCTCTTTACGTGAAATATTTGTGAGGGAAGCACACTGTGGAAGGCTTATGGGACACTTTGGGTTCCCAAAGACATTAGACATACTTGCTGAAAATTTCTTTAGGCCTAGAATGAGAATAGATGTTGAAAGAATATGCACACAGTGTTTGGAATGTAAACAAGCTAAATCTAAAGTGTTACCACATGGTCTTTACACGCCATTACCTTGTCAAGCCCCAAATTGAGGGACATGACCGGTGCCTGACCGGTTAGCCCCAGTCAAACGGACCTGGGTGCCTTTCTAACCCACGCCTTGCCCCTGTATTGTTCATTACTTAAAAATCAAGGACTTTACCAATTTATAGTTAAAATTATACCTTTAACAACATAACAACACACTTTACTTCTTAACAAGTTCACAATTTACAACGCCTGACATAATATATACATAAGACTATAATCCTATAGTTTACTGTCTATGGAGCCTTTAGGGTACAAAGGATGATACAATACTTGCCAGTAACAAGGCTCCAGCTATACCTTACAAAATCAAAAGGGAAATCCAAAATAGAAGTGGCGTGAGCCACGCAGGGCCCCAAGAGGAAAGGGGCTCACCAAAATGGTCAGTGGAAGATGAAGAATGCTACTGCAGATGAGCTGAAGTGCCTGCTACGGATCCACCTACAATCATAACACGAATGTAGCGTCCCCGTCAAAAGAGACGTTAGTACACTGGAATTGTACTGGTATGTATGGACAAGATTTTTCCCAAGTAAACTCAAGCCTTAAATCAAATAAATCACGATAGTAAACAACCAACGATTACACCAAGAAATAACAAAGCCAACCAATCACGTTCCCACATTTACTTCGTTTCAAGTAGTCCTCGGCCCAAGTACAAATAAAGATCAGTGAGGAAGGCAACAACCAAACATACCCGGGAAGCACAACACAATCAAGTCAAACAAAGGGGCAATCAGTGCCCCGCAGGTTGCAAACTCTCTTGCTGTCTCCTTTCACAATTTCACATCAATGATTTCATATCAATTTCAAAGGCGATTTCAATCGCTTTTCACCCTTATTATCTCGGCCACCCTTATCACCCCAACCCACACCTTATTACTTTATGTTGCAGTGCGCAACTCGATCCCACCGTACAGTTTCAAATCACAACAATCAAAAACAACAAACAAGAGCACTACACAAGATTACAAATAAGTGCAATAAGTGAATAACAAATTAGTGCATGCTATCAAATACTTTTCAAGCTGGTATCACAACCAAGTTACAATGTTTCCATATCAGAGAGTACCCATACCATTATGTTCAACAGTTTATCACAACTCGAGTTATTTCATTAGTTTCCCACAAGAAGCCAAGCATGGCATCATTACAATTGTTCTCAATTTCCTTACCAAATATGACTTCCTTTTTCATATTTCGGTTCTCAGCCCATTCCACACAACACATAGTTCAAATCAATTAAATACCCAACAACTAAATCAAAGATTTACACAACAATTCTCAAATTATCACATACCAAATGAATTGTACGCATAAGGCGATTTCACCACGATCAAAGTTAGCCATACATACGTGGAGTTGAATTTACTTCCTTCAATCTCTTACTTTAAGTTCACCCAAATTATCCTATGTTGCCAACTTCATTCTTGCAAACTCTCCACATTTCACAACTGAAAATTAAAGAAAATTGGTTAGGGTTGTTACCTTTTAGAGATTGGGGAAGATGACACTTGCCCTAGGATCTTCCGGACCAAACGATTAGAAACAATCTTTGAAGATGGTTAGATTTCTCTCTCTAGAATCCCTCTTTCCTCTCTCTAGTTTTGCTAAGAAAATATGAGAAAATGAAGGTTTAAGGTGTTTTTTTAAAGAAGTAGTCGGGTTAAAATTTATAAAAACCTGGGCAGAGTCAAATCTGCGAGTCGCATCTGCGATCGCAGAATCAACATGCGGCCCGTATAATGGACCGCAGAGTTGCCCAAAAAATTCACCTGTTCTGTTACGATATGCGACCAGAATGCGGTCCGCAATCGTGTTCTGCGGTCGCAGAATGCACCGCAGAATTGACACTCAAAAATTCTTAAGAAATTATACGATGGATCTGCGGTCCGCATTTCTGTTATGCGATCGCATATTGAACCGCATTTTCAACACAAATTTTGGAAAAAAATTCTGTTAAACTCTGCGGTAGGAATGCAGTCCGCATAGCAGATCTGCGACCGCATTCTTGACCGTAGAATCGACATTTTCTAGAAAATTTTATTCTTCTACGCATTCCTAACACATTACTCGGACCATGACACCACGACTACTAGGTTTTTAAGCACAAAACTTTTACGGGGCCTTACATACCTGTTCCTACCTCACATTGGATTGCTATTTCTATGGAATTTGTATTAGGTTTGCCTAGAACAAGGTATAGTAATGATAGTATATTTGTTGTGGTAGATAGGTACGCCAAGATGGCTCATTTTATAACTTGTTTAAAGACTAATGATGCCTGACATTTTGCTAATATTTTTCTAAAAGAGCTTGTCAAATTGCATGGTATACCTAGAACTATTGTTAGTGATAGAGATGCTAAGTTTTTGAGTCCCTTCCGGCGTGTATTTTTGGGAAAGTTAGGCACTAAGTTGTTCGTTTTCCACTTCTTGTCACCCTCAAACTGATGGACAAACTGAAGTAGTTAATAGAACCTTAGGAAACATGTTGAGGGGTGTTCTGAAAGGTAAATTAACTTCATAGGAAGATCCCTTACCTATGATTGAATTTGCTTACAATAGAACAATCCATTCTTCTACAGATATGTTTCCTTATAAAGTTGTTTATGTATTTAATCCCTTTACTCCACTTGATTTATTACCATTACCTACCAATGATATTGCTAATCTTGATGGTAGGACAAAGGCTGAGATGATGAAAACTATTCATGAGCAAACAAGGCTTGCAATTGAGAAGAAAAATGAGCAAACTCCCTTGAGAAAGAATAAGGGTTGAAAACAAGTTATTTTTAACCCTGGAGATTTAGTTTGGGTTCACTTTAGAAAGGAGAATTTCCTTCCAAAATAAAGTCAAAGTTGCATCCTAGAGGAGATGACCCTTTTTAAGTCCTTGAACAGATTGGAGACAATGCTTACAAGTTGAACCTTCCTGGTGAGTTTCAAGTAAGTGCTACTTTCAATGTTGCTGACTTGTCTTTGTTTGACGTAAATCGAATTTGGGGATGAATTCTTTTCAAGAAGAGGGAAATGATAGCATCATAGGAAGCTCAATTCTATGCAGGTACAAGGATGAAGCATTGCAATATCAAAGAGGTCCTTTAACAAGATGTCAAGCTAAATAATTTCAAAACACGGTCATTGGACTTCAAGTGCACATAAAGAAGCCTTTATTTGTCGAGAAAGAGCTCCAGCCCAAATGAGAAGAATTGTTGAAGTCTTACAATTATATGGTAGCTCAAATTGAAGTCCAAGAGGAGGAAGATTTGGTCACCCAAATTAGCCCTTGGAGTACACCAAAATGTCTCAAAATGATCTTAAAATAAATCCAAAATGCGCCCAATCGGAGTCCAAACAAATGGCCCAAACTAGTTATTTTAAGGCCCAAATTTGCCCCAAAGGGTCTTGGCCGCCCCTCACCTAATTTGTGACTTTTCTTAGTCTTTAGCAAACACCCGACCTAATTGTAATGATTATGTTTTCCATTACAACCATCCCACCTAGTTTTTAAAGTTATTTTTATGTCTTTGTATTCCTATAAATAGGGTGTTCTTCACATTCATAAGACACTACATTATTGAATAAGTATATCATACTTTGAGAGTTATTTTGAACCTTTCTTACTTGTGCTTTAAGATTTATCTTTCAACCTTTACTAGTTCATAGTTCAAGGTAGTAAGATTTCTCTTTTATGATATCTTTGATTTCTTTGTGGTATTCTTAGAAGGCGATTAATACTAGTATTAATTGTTGTCTCAAGTTCCTCGTAAAGTGGTCAGTATCCAAATCTATTGTTTTGATGCTTTTTAAGTAAAGGCATTTGATTTCTTTCATAAATCAAGACGTTGTTACTTTGATCTTGTCAAGGCTATAGAACTTGCGTTCTTGAAAGTTCTCGGAATTCTTTTCTTGAATCGTTCCCATATCTTTTATTTTTGTCTCTTTAATTCTAGTTGGTCAATTCCTGTTGTTATTGCTTCCGCATTTGCTTTCTCAAATTCTTACTCTAGTTTGGATTCCCGGCCTAGTTGTTATTAGAGTATTTATATGGCATGCCAAACTCATCGCTATGTTCGAGGCGTGGGTTTTGTATATATATTAGACATTATTTAGTTTTCATGTAGAAATCCCACCTTGATTGGTTGGTTATTTCAAAAGCTTGCTTATTACTTTCTCAAGTAGGTATTTATATTGAGAGGGTGAGGCTACGACAACCCGGGCTAGCTTTAGATCTAGAGGGAACCAAATATTTGGCTAGAAAATCCCCACATATGGCACAAAATTGTTTGACCAAAAAGTGTTAGCTTTTTGCTAAACTAATTAATAAGAAAATAGAGGATAAATCCTAGCCAAGAATAATTAACTCCAGATCAAAACATATTGAATAAGAGAACAAGATATAATCAAGCTCATGAACTTTTAAGATTTATAAAAGATATGGAACATAAACCGCATGCATACATTTTTTATATATTGTTCTGTAATGTAAGAATAAAGAAGGAAAAGAAGGAATACCATTAATAGCTGTGGGATCTATCTTTATTGATTCAATAAAAATTATTACAAAGATTTGCCATCAAGATCTGAAACCTATCTTCTTTTTCTCTCGCAACCTTCCCCGGTTTCTCTCCCCCTATTTACCGAAGGAGAGAAGCCCCCTTTTCTTGTTCTCTTTCCCCTATATATATATAGTCAATGTTCCGTTTTATCTGATGGTTCTTAACCAGAGTACCCTAATCAGTCGATTATACATTGGGTCGTTCCTCTCAAGTGTCACGACATATGCCCTGTAAGCTTTCTAATAGTTCAATCTCGGCGACGGCCGAGATACTCGTTGTTGTGATGCCATGCGGGTATGACCACGACTTAGTTTGTCCCTCATCATTCCTTTTAGCGCTGATCCACAAGTGGTCAGATTTTGACCCATATGATTCCCCTTACCAACTGTCTCCTTAGTCATATTACATCTGCTATGTGGTTTGCGAACTGTTGCATGGTGAGCAGGTCGCACCCTAAGGAGTCTTTCTAAGTTTTCTTTTGTAGTTTCAAACATAATGTTGCCATTATCTAAAAACACTAAAAAATTGGAACGTCACAGACCTCAAGTATTTCCATTTCTAAAAGGTGCCTCCCGAGTCGCACTCTTTTTCCCTTGCCCGAGTTTTGTCCCAATTGGGTTTCCTCTGGGAGGTTTTTGACAAGGTGGCAGCGGAGACGCTTGGAGATAATCACAAGGAAAGTTTATCACACTAGCCACTCCGTACGCCCTCCCGATTGGCATGACAAAAGGACTGGACTAGCATGATCTCCAATGTATGAAAGGCTACGAACATCTCCAAATGAAAGTCTACATCCATCTCCAATGTGTGAAAGGCTACAGTTTCTCCAAATAAAAGGCTACGGCCATCTCTAATGTATGAAAGGCTATGGCCATCTCCAATGTGTGAAAGGCTACATCCATCTCCAATGCATGGAAGGCCACGACCATCTCCAATGAATAAATGGCTAAGGCCACTATTTTAATAAGTCCACTCAGCTCGACTACGAAAGATTAACTCGATGACAATCGAAGTCTCGTACATGGCTGCGACCATCTCCGACGAATAAATGGCTAAGGCCACTATCATAATAAGTTGACCCAGCTCAACTACGATAAATTAACTCGACGATAGTCGAAGTCAGGTGCATGGCTAAGGGCATCTCTAACATATAAATGGCTAAGGACACTGTCATAATACGTCAACCCAGCTTGACTACGACAAAGTAACGCGACGATAGTCGAAGTCACATGCATGGCTACGGCCATCTCCAACGAATAAATGTCTAAGGCCAATATCGTAATAAGTCGACCCAGCTCGACTACGACAAATTAACTCGACAACAGTCGAAGTCACGTCCATGGCAACATCCATCTCCAACGTATAAATGGCTAAGGCCACTGTCATAATAAGTCAAACCAGCTCGACTACGACAAAGTAACTCGATGACCATCGAATTCACGTGCATGGCTACGACCATATCCAATGTATAAATGGCTAAGGCCACCGTCGTCAATAAGTCGAACCAACTCGACTACGACAAATTAACTCGACGACAGTCGAAGTCACATGTATGGCTACGACCATCTCCAACGTGTGCATGGATAAGGCCACCGTCATCAATAAGTCGACCTAGCTCGACTATGACAAATTAACTCGACGATAGTCAAAGTCACGTGCATATCTACGACCATCTCCAATGTATAAATGGCTAAGGCCACCATCGTCAATAAGTAGACCCAACTTGACTACGACAAAACAAACTCGACACAGTCGAAGTCACGTACATGGATACGACCATCAACAATATCACGGTTAAAGCAACCGTCACCATCGATCGCCAACTCTATTCGAATACGGTGCAAAACATGCAAGTAACAGACAAGGCGACGTCCCAGAAGCACACTAACCAAACTTTACAAGCGAATAAACAAACATCCACTCTGCGGAGTCAAAATATCAAAAATAAAAGGTACGAAAAGAAACAACAAAAGAGCAACTTCTATTATCATCAAGAAAAGTATACATATACAACATGATCTATTCACATCCCCAAAAAATAGCAAAAACAAAATAAATACAAGTCATACCATTCCCCGCCATCCTGTCCGCCGTAGCCCACTAGTCCGTCATCTTTTTCAATGCTGCCCTCAGCTTGATAAGCCGCAGATATCCAGGACCGGGAAGCCAAATAATTAACATCTTCGAAATAAGGCTCGTTCTATCGTATTAGCCAAGCACTAAATTATAGCTCGTCCGGTCTGGGGGAATCAGAACTATATTGACAGGCTTCTCGGGCAACCCGAACTAAACACCACATGTCTTCTGCCTCTGCATCAGTGGCTCGGCCTACAGTAAATAACTCCTCAAACACGACTATCTTGGATTCGGCATACCCCCACATGTCCCGCGCCTCGCCATACATGCCATCGTCAGACCTAGATGCAGCAGCATGCTTAAGAGCCTCAATTTCGGCCGCCTTGGCATTGAGCTCGGTGGTTAAGGCATCAACCGCAGCACGCAAATTAGCGGCCTCTGCCGCTAACCCACGACCGACCTCCAATTCATCCTCCTTTGACTGGAGAAGACTCTCCAATTCAATATTTTGAGCCAAGACGGCCATCAGCTGATTATCCACCTGCTCCAGCTGATCTACCCTTTGCTGCAGCTGAACCTTCGACTGCTCCAAGCCCTCACAAAAAAACCTAAAACTACGGATCCTGAGCAAATAGGTCCACCATCGCCTGATGCTTAGTGTCACGCCCCAAATCGGGGAACATGACCGGCGCCTGACCGGGTTGCCCCAGTCAAGCGGACCTGGGTGCCTTTCATTCCCACGAGTTACCCATGTGTTGATTGTTTCTCATTAACCAAATATCTTACTAACCATGAATGATTTCACATTAAACAAATAAAGCCATACGAGTGATTCATTAACAAGTTTGCAGTTTTTACAACGCCCGCCATAACATAATGTATACATAAGACTGGAGTCCCACAGTTTACATGTCTACAGAGCCTCTAGGATACAAAAAAGGGAATACAATACTTGCCGGTAACAAGGCTCCGGCTATACCTTACAAAATCAAAATGAAATCTGAACAAAAGTGGCATGAACCACACAGGGCCCCAAGGAAGAAAGGGGCTCACCAAAACGGGCAGTGGAAGGAGAAGGATACTACTGCCGATGAGTCGAAGTGCCTGCTACCGATCTACCTACAATCATAACACGAATGTAGCGTCCCTGCAAAATGGACATCAGTACACTTGAATTGTACCGGCATGTATGGACAAACTTTGTCCCAAGTAAACTCAAGCCATTGAATTACATCAACAATTAATTAAGCCAGCCAACCATGTTTCCACATTTTCCTCATTTCAAATAATTCTCAACACAAAGCACTTTCTACGATCAACCAATTTAACAATAACCAATCAATCACGTAAAGCACAAGTAGTCAAACAAAGGGGCAATCAGTGCCCCACAGGTTGCAAACTCTCCTGCTGTCTCCTTTCACAATTTCACATTATTGATTTTTTTATCAATTTTCAATAGCGATTTCGATCGCTTTCCATCCTTATTACCCTTGACCACCCTTATTACCTCGGCCACCCTTATCACCCCAACCCACACCTTATTTCTTCATGTTGCGGCGCGCAACCCGATCCCACCGTACAGTTTTAAAACACAACAAGTACAAACAGCAGATAAGGCATTTCACACAATTTCAACAAGTTCAAATAAGCAACTTACAGATTGATTCATGTTCACAATTTCTTCTCAAGCCCATATCACAACCAAGTTACAAATGTTCCAAAAATCAAGAGTATTCATACCGTATTGTTCAATGACTTACCAATCCTCAAGTGTTTCGTTTCTTTTCCACAAAGTACCATATATGCCATTATAGCCATTATTCA
Organism: Nicotiana noctiflora; assembly: GCA_032618575.1. Taxonomy (NCBI): domain Eukaryota; kingdom Viridiplantae; phylum Streptophyta; class Magnoliopsida; order Solanales; family Solanaceae; genus Nicotiana; species Nicotiana noctiflora. The sequence continues at coordinate 32,413 of JASVEL010014226.1, read as the reverse complement.
CAATTCTTTGACCAAATTAAACTCTCATTTTACATCCCTCATAGCTCAACAACAAACTTTGAATATCCAACAACAACATCAAGAATTTCACACAATTTGTCAATTTAACACGAACCAAACAAACTTCACACATATAGGCGATTTCACAAGAATCAAAATTAGCCATACATACCCGGTGATGAGTTTTCTTCCGTTAACTTCCTACTTTATGCTTACCCAAGATATCCTACTCTTGCCAACCTTGTTCTTGAAGACTCTTACTTCTACTCACTTCTTTTTACTAGAAATCAAGTTCAATAATCATGCATGAGTGTAAAATTCTATTTTCAAAGTGTTATAGGTAAGATGATATGAGAAAATAAGGGTGAAAAGTGTTATATTAAAGAAGAGATCGGGTCAAAATGTTACAAAAATCTGGGCCGGGGTCAATTCTGCGGTGCACTTTGCGACCGCAGAATCAACATGCGGTCCGCATAGTGACCGCAGAATGGCCTCAAAATTACTCAAGTTCTATTACGGAATGCGACCAATATGCGGTCCGCATTCTTGATCTGCGGTCGCAAAGTGTACCGCAGATTCATTATGCGATCGCATATCGACCGCATTTTCAACATGATTTTGGGAGACTTTCTGGAAAGCTTTGCGGCAAGAATGCGGTCCGCATAGCAGATTTGCGGTCGCATTCTTGACCGCAAAATTGATACTTTTCGGAAAAATTAATTCTCTACATTTTTGAAACTTAAATCACTACCAAGGGTCCGAACCGCGGCGAGCTTGGCATTCCTAACACATTATTCGGACCATGACACTATAACTACTATGTTTTATGCACAAAAAATTTACTGGGCCTTACATCCTCCCCCCCTTAAGATCATTCGTCCTCGAATGAGGATTTTGAAATAAATGAGTTGGTTTTGAAAGACATGATATGCAACCATCAAAATTTTGACTAACTCTTATATTTTAGAAAAATTTCGCCGGAGTTTCCTTTGTATTATGGACATATCCACCTGTCAGAGGGCCCCCGAAACACATTACCAAACAACAATACACAAATACAACATTTCCCACAACTGGTATACACTTTCTTACCTCAACGAATGCACATATTCTATCACATTGTTACAATTGCACAAAAATTAGTCACTTCAATGAATTCTTACCTTATTTAACCATTTTAACACCATGTACACTCAACAAACCATTACCAATCTACACTTACTATTAGTTGTTTATTTAACACGCGAATATTTATAAGGATTTCATTTATCAAGAAAGGTTCAAGTGACCCAAGGCAACAACACATTTAACTCATTACAAAATGAAGGAGACTTTACTAATACTAAGAGGAAAACAACTTAGACAAGATGACAGTTACTAGGAGTAGGAGGGTCACCTAATTTCTTCTAGGCTTGATCAAACAAATGGGGGTACTTTTCTTTCATCTCTTTTTCTGCTTCCCATGTGGCCTCCTCAACTTGTTAACTTCGCCACAATACTTTAACAGAGGCAACTTCCTTATTTCTCAACTTACGGACTTGCCTATCAAGAATGGCAACTGGAACTTCTTCATATGACAAATCTTCATTAAGCTCTATAGCTTCGACTGGCATGATAGTAGATGGATCTCCTATCACTTTCTTCAACATGGACACATGGAATACCGGGTGTACTGATGACATCTCAAGAGGCAATTCTAGACTATAAGCAACTTGACCAATCCTTTGAACGACCCGATATGGCCCGACATACCTAGGACTCAATTTCCCTTTCTTTCCGAATCGCATGCCTCCCTTCACAGGAGATACCCTTAAGAACACCCAATCATCGACTTGAAACTCCAAATCCTTTCGGCGAACGTCTATATAGGATTTTTGACGACTCTGTGCTGTTTTCATTCTCTCCTAAATAACCTTGACCTTTTCCATAGCTTCGTACACCATATTTGGCCCTAGCAATTCCGCTTCACCTACCTCAAACCACCCGATTGGCGACCTACATCTTCTCCCGTACAATGCCTCAAATGGGGCCATCTGAATGCTAGCATGATAGCTATTATTGTAAGCAAATTCTATCAATGGCAAGTGTTCATCCCAATTACCTTTAAAATCTAAGACACAAGCCCGTAACATATCTTCAAGCGTCTGAATGGTCCGCTCGGCCTGACCGTCGGTCTGCGGATGGAAAGTTGTGCTGAGATTCACCTGAGTTCCCAAACCTTGCTGAAACTTCTTCCAAAAGTTAGCTGTGAACCGAGCCCCGCGATCCGAGATAATAGAAAGTGGAGTGCCATGAAGTCTTACTATCTCCTTGATGTACAATCTTGCATATTGCTCCGCAGGTATCAGTGGACTTGACAGGCAGGAAGTGAGCTGATTTGGTGAGTCGATCCACTATCACCCATATTGAGTCAAACTTACGCTGAGTGTGAGGTAACCCTACCACGAAATCCATATTGATCATCTCCCATTTCCACCTTGGTATTTCTATAAGCTGAGTTAATCCACCGGGCCGTTGATGCTCGGCCTTCACTTGTTGGCAGTTCGAACATTTAGCTACAAAGCTTGCTACATCCCTTTTCATACCGTTCCACCAATAAATCTCCTTAAGGTCATGATACATTTTCGTGGAACCTGGGTGTACCGAATACCTGGAAATATGAGCCTCTGCCATTACCCTTTCCCGAAGCTCGTCCACATCCGAAACACATAGCCTATCTTGACACCGCAATACACCATCTTCGCTGCTGAGTACAAATGCTGAGGTCTTGTTATTCATGACTGCTTCCTTTACCCGAACCAATGCCGGATCCATGAACTGTTTTTCCTTGATTTCCGCGACGAATGATGATTCTGCTCCATTATGCACCAAAATATCCCCCTCGTCTGACGCCGAGATACGAACCCCCAAACTGGCTAATTGGTAAACCTCTCGAGCCAGGGGTCTCTGATCCACTCCCAAATGAGCCAAACTACCCATGGATTTTTGACTAAGAGCGTCGGCTACCACATTTGCCTTTCATGGATGGTACAATATGTTCATATCATAGTCCTTGAGCAATTCTAACCACCGCCGCTGTCTCAGATTCAGCTCTTTCTGCTTGAACAAATACTGGAGGCTCTTGTGGTCTGAAAACACATCTACATGAACTCCATAAAGATAGTGCCGCCATATTTTCAAAGCAAACACAACAACTGCAAGCTCCAAATCATGCGTCGGATAATTCTTCTCGTGATTCTTGAGTTGCCTGGAAGCGTAAGATATGACTTTCCCGTGCTGCATCAATACACATCCCAAACCAACCTTGGAGGCATCACAATAAACCACAAATCCCTCTGTGCCTTCTGGCAAGGCCAATACTGGTGCCGAGGTCAATCTTGACTTCAATTCTTGGAAACTTTTCTCACATGCTTCGGACCACTGGAACTTAACTGCCTTCTGCGTCAGTTTTGTCAATGGGGAAGCGAGGGTTGAGAATCCCTCTACAAACCTCCGATAGTACCCTGCCAAACCCAAGAAGCTACGTATCTCTGTCGGAGGTCGTGGGTCTAGGCCAATCTTTCACTGCCGCAATCTTTTGAGGATCCACCCGAATTCCCTCACTGGAAATAACATGCCCTAGAAAGGCTACGGACTCCAACCAAAACTCACATTTTGAGAACTTGGCATACAATTGATGTTGAAGAAGGGTCTGCAACGCTGCTCTGAGGTGAATGGCATGATCTTCCCTGCTCCGAGAGTAGATGAGGATGTCGTCAATGAATACAATTACAAAGGAATCTAGGAATGGCTTGAAAACCCGATTCATAAGGTCCATGAAAGCTGTCGGGGCATTGGTTAGCCCAAAAGACATGACCAAAAACTCAAAGTGACCATGACGAGTTCTGAAGGCGGTTTTAGGAATATCCTGCTCCCTGATTTTCAACTGGTGGTACCCAGACCGTAAATCAATCTTTGAGAAGAACTTCGCTCCCCGCAATTGGTCAAACAGATCATCCACTCGAGGCAAAGGATATTTATTCTTGATGGTGACTTTGTTGAGTTGCCGATAATCAATACACATTCGAAGTGACCCATCCTTCTTTCTGACAAAGAGAACCGGAGCACCCCAGGGCGACACACTCGGTCGTATGAACCCTTTCTCTAATCAATCCCTCAACTGCTCCTTTAACTCCCTTAACTCTGCTGGCGCCATTCTGTAAGGTGGAATGGATATTGGCTGAGTATCTGGCAATACATCAATTCCGAAATCAATCTCCCTATCCGGCGGGATGCCTGGAAGCTCATCTGGAAACACTTCAGGAAATTCATTCACAATTGGCACGGACTCGAGGGTAGGCACCTCCGAGGTGGTGTCCGTTACCCGAACCAGGTGATAGATACACCCTTTCTTAATCATCTTCGAAGCCTTAAGGTAGGAAATAAACCTACCCCTTGGCACTACACCATTTCCTCTCCATTCAATAACTGGCTCATTAGGGAACTCGAGCCTCATAACTCTCGTTCGACAGTCAAGTTTGGCAAAGCACGAATAGAGCCAATCCATCCCCATAATTACATCAAAATCTACCATCCCAAGCTCAATAAGATCGGTTGTGGTATCACGACCACCCACCGTAACAACACAATTCCTATAGACTCGTGAGGCTGTAATAGAATCACCAACTGGAGTCGACACAGAGAACGGCTCATGAAGCTGTTTGGGTTCTATCCCAAAACTTGAAGCAATGAATGGAGTAACATAAGACAAGGAGGACCCTGGATCAGTAAGGGCATAGCAATCAATAGTCTGAACAGACAGGATACCTGTAACAACATCTGGAGAAGCCTCGGCATTTTGACGGCCACTCAATGCATAGAATCGGCTAGGTCCACCCCTACCCTGAGCTCCACCCCTAGCTGCACCACGCCCTGCTGATGCTGGAGTACGTGCTGATGATGTAGCAGCCGAAGAACCGGATGACTGAGCAGATCCCCTACCTATACCCCGACGGGGTGCACGACAGTCTCGTTGAATGTGACCTCTCACCCCGCACCCGAAGCACACTGGAAGGTCAAGGTAGCAAGTCTCTGTATGAAATCTCCCACACTTGGGGCATGTAGGTCTCCCCTGCTGCTGGGATCTCACCCCAGGATGACCGGACTGACGAGACCTCCTGCTGTCTGAACCAGGTCTCGAGTAACTGCCCTGCTGATGACTGTGCACGGATGGCGGTGCACTCGCGGAGGACTGAGCATATGACTGGGATGGCCCTGATGACCCCTTCCCTGGAAGTGATCTTCCTGAATGACCCATTGACCGGGCCCTGCTGCTACTTTCTCTTTCTGCACGAATCTTCAATTTCCTGGCCTCTGTGGCCTGAGCAAACCCCACGATCCTCCCATAGTTCATATCCGAGTGCAAAGCTGCTGTGGCGGCCTCATTCACTACCAAAGGGCTAAGGCCCTGAACAAACCGTCGAACCCGGCATCCATGGTCGACACTAAATGAGGAGCGTACTTGGACAACCTTACGAACTCCATGTGATACTCCCAAACACTCATACTGCCATGTTTGAGGACCTCGAACTCTGTGGCATGGGCTGCCATTGCATCTCAGCAGGTAAGAAGTGGTCCATAAATGCATCCACGAACTCATCCCATCTGGCCGGAGGGCTCCCTTCCTCACGGGAATCCTCCCACATTTCGAACCATGAACGTGCCGCTCCCTTCGGCCTGTAAGAGGCCAACTCTACCCCCTCTATATCTGTAGCCTTCATCACTCTGAGGGTCTTGTATATCTCATCAAGGAATTCCTGTGGGTCAGCCTCTGGATCGGTACCTGAGAATTCTGGAGGGGCCAATCGCAAGAATTGATGGACTCTGGAGCCAAAGGAATCTCCCCGTCCACTGGAGGATGCAGGGGCATCATGGGATCTCTGAGCCTGGGCGGCCACTAGTTGTGTTAACATATGGATGGCTCCCCTAAGTTCTTCATTAGAGATACCAGAGCCCGAAGCGGGAACTGTGTCTGAGTCAGGCATCTGGAATAGGGACACTTGGGTTATGAACAGATGGGTCAGGCAAATTTGGGACTGGTGGGTCATTCTCTCCCACGGCATCGGGTACATGATTAACAGCCGGCATCGGGTACATGATCAACAGCCGCACTTGGGCCGGCATTGGCCCTAAGGCCTAGTCTAGCCTTCTTCTTAGGTGTCATATTCTAAAAATTTGGGAACAAGGCGCGAATTAGACACAGATATTTCCACATTGCACTTTACCGCACGATATAGATTAACAAAGAAATAGGTAAATTCCTAAATGCTCGTGTAGCCCCCTACTTATATGATGTGGTCGACAACACACCTATAAGAAGGGCACTACTAGACACGGCTCCGAGACATCCTAGGACACTTTAAAACCTTAGGCTCTGATACCAAGTTTGTCACGCCCCAAATCGGGGAACATGACCGGCGCCTGACCGGGTTGCCCCAGTCAAGCGGACCTGGGTGCCTTTCATTCCCACGCGTTACCCCCGTGTTGATTGTTTCTCATTAACCAAATATCTTACTAACCATGAATGATTTCACATTAAACAAATAAAGCCATACGAGTGATTCATTAACAAGTTTGCAGTTTTTACAACGCCCGACATAACATAATATATACATAAGACTGGAGTCCCACAGTTTACATGTCTACAGAGCCTCTAGGATACAAAAAGGGGAATACAATACTTGCCGGTAACAAGGCTCCGGCTATACCTTACAAAATCAAAATGAAATCTAAACAAAAGTGGCATGAACCACACAGGGCCCCGAGGAAGAAAGGGGCTCACCAAAACGGGCAGTGGAAGGAGAAGGATACTATTGCCGATGAGCTGAAGTGCCTGCTACTGATCCACCTACAATCATAACACGAATGTAGCGTCCCCGGCAAAAGGGACGTCAGTACACTTGAATTGTACTGGCATGTATGGACAAACTTTGTCCCAAGTAAACTCAAGCCATTGAATTACATCAACAATTAATTAAGCCAACCAACCATGTTTCCACATTTTCCTCATTTCAAATAATTCTCAACACAAAGCACTTTCTACGATCAACCAATTTAACAATAACCAATCAATCACGTAAAGCACAAGTAGTCAAACAAAGGGCAATCAGTGCCCCACAGGTTGCAAACTCTCCTGCTGTCTCCTTTCACAATTTCACATTATTGATTTTTTTATCAATTTTCAATAGCGATTTCGATCGCTTTCCATCCTTATTACCCCTGACCACCCTTATTACCTCGGCCACCCTTATCACACCAACCCACACCTTATTTCTTCATGTTGCGGCGCGCAACCCGATCCCACCGTACAGTTTTAAAACACAACAAGTACAAACAGCAGATAAGGCATTTCACACAATTTCAACAAGTTCAAATAAGCAACTTACAGGTTGATTCATGTTCACAATTTCTTCTCAAGCCCATATCACAACCAAGTTACAAATGTTCCAAAAATCAAGAGTATTCATACCGTATTGTTCAATGACTTACCAATCCTCAAGTGTTTCGTTTCTTTTCCACAAAGTACCATATATGCCATTATAGCCATTATTCACAATTCTTTTACCAAATTAAACTCTCATTTTACATCCCTCATAGCTCAACAACAAACTTTGAATATCCAACAACAACATCAAGAATTTCACACAATTTGTCAATTTAACACGAACCAAACAAACTTCACACATATAGGCGATTTCACAAGAATCAAAATTAGCCATATATACCTGATGATGAGTTTTCTTTCGTTAACTTCCTACTTTATTCTTACCCAAGATATCCTACTCTTGCCAACCTTGTTCTTGAAGACTCTTACTTCTACTCACTTCTTTTTTTACTAGAAATCAAGTTCAATAATCATGCATGAGTGTAAAATTCTATTTTCAAAAGCTATTATATGCAAACCTCTCTTTACCCAATTTAAAATTGAAAATCAAAGAAAATAGTTAGGGTTTTTACCTTGAAAAGGTTGGGGAAGTTGAATCCTTGCCCTAGGATCCCTTGGAATTAAGTGGTTGGAACAATCCTTGAAGATAAAGAACTTCTCTCTCTAAAACCCCTCTCTTCTCTCTCTAATTTTGGTAAGATGATATGAGAAAATGAGGGTGAAAAGTGTTATATTAAAGAAGAGATCGGGTCAAAATGTTACAAAAATCTAGGCCGGGGTCAATTCTGCGGTGCACTTTGCGACCGCAGAATCAATATGCGGTCCGCATAGTGACTGCAGAATGGCCTCAAAATTACTAAAGTTCTGTTACAGAATGAGACCAATATGCAGTCCGCACTCTTGATCTGCGGTCGCAAAGTGTACCGCAGATTCATTATGCGATCGCATATCGACCGCATTTTCAACATGATTTTGGGAGACTTTCTCGAAAGCTTTGCGGCAAGAATGCGGTCCGCATAGCAGATTTGCGGTCGCATTCTTGACCGCAAAATTGACACTTTTCGGAAAAATTAATTCTCTACATTTTTGAAACTTAAATCACTACCAAGGGTCCGAACCGCGGCGAGCAAGCTCGCCGCGAAGAATTCTACGCATTCCTAACACATTATTCGGACCATGACACTATAACTACTATGTTTTATGCACAAAAATTTTACGGGGCCTTACACTTGGCGCGGCACTCTCAGTACTTCTTTGCCACCTTCTTGAGGGTGGCATCCTTCTTCTGCGCTCGTTGACCCCTCTCTATCTCCAAAATGAGGGTCTAAAGAGGAGACAAAAAGAAGACAAATTAGCATGCACCAAGGTCCACTTTATAATACACAAATAAGAACGAAATATACCTGCAAAGCCATATCGTCAACCCTTTGAAATAGATCCCTGCCGCTAACATCTTTCAAACTCTCGCGCTCAGCGGCCGCACACAGCAGGGTCATATCCGTTGCAGCCTGCTCGCTATGTTGCAACAGGTTGTATCCACTTGTGATAAAAATTTGGCGGTTAGGCCCACCCGCCGTCATCCCCATGCGAGCTTGATCCCTCCTTAAGGGACTTGTTTCATCTATTTCTGAATTGTTACCAAATGCTGAACATAGAATGTGTGCAAGACATATATGGAGCAACTGAATACAAAAGTGGAAATGAGAGGAAAGAAGGAAGAAGTTTTGGGCCTGTGCAAGGGCTTTATTTGAAGCATATTTAAAGGCTACGTTAGATGAGCTGGTAGAATTAGGTGATAGTAAGATTGTTGAGGACTTGCTAAAATACCCAAAACAGTCTTGGTGTAGAGCATACTTCAAAGATTGGAGTAAGTGTGATTCAGTGGAGAACAACATGTGTGAGACCTTTAACAGTTGGATCTTGTCTGCTAGGCACAAGTCTATCATAACCATGTTAGAAGAGATTAGAGTGAAGGTGATGGAGAGGATGACTGGAATGAGAGAATTTGCAACAAGGTGGATTTCTGATGTATCTCCTATGGCAATGGGTCAAGGAAGAAATGCTACAACACAAAGGCAACTTCAACAACAATTGAGGAGAAGACAAACTCAAGCAAGCCTTAGCCAACCTCAAGTCTATTCTTCATCTCAACCAAGCCAAACTCCATGTCCAAACTTGAGCCAATCTCAGCAAAATATCAACCAATCTCAACCTTGAAGATGACTGAATGTTTGTTTTTGTAGTAACTTAAGTCTGCTAGTTGTAGAACTAAATTTTTAGTTAACTTAAGTTTGTTTAACTCTTACTTTTCTTTTTGGAACAATATTAAAACTATTTCTGCTACTAGACAGCATTCCAATGCTAATTTTGTCAACCAAGAAGGTTGATCTTGGTTATTTATATATATGTGCTTGTTTATGTTATAATTTGCTTTTTATTCCACCAAGAAGGCTTCCAAGTGATGCAAATATGAGCTTCAACTCCACAATGACAAAATACAGGTCTTTGGTTCATTATAACAAACTACAAAAAGAATTGTTTTTTAAAAAAGCTTCAGCAGTAGAAGAAAGTAAGCGAAAAGGCTTCAACGGGAGAGGAAAGTAGGCGAAATGAGAAGCTTCAGATGAATATAATAGAGGTATATCGTGTATCCAACTGAAAGAGTAAAGACCCCACTTAAATAGCCCCTTTTTTACCGTTGGGCATTGGAAGGGGGTCTCTCACACTCCTAAAAGTCCTGACATTCATGTAGGGGTCTGACTAGGACCAACTAACGCTACATAGGATGGGTCAATGGTCAAATGTCTTTATTAGTTATAGGTTTCAGAAGTTTAAGTGTTTAAATGGGAAAGTCGAAAGTTCCTATATCGGCTTTAAAATCGGCCACAAGTTTGAGTGGCCAGGAAACCATTTCGCCTTAAATAAAACATAAAATTTGATGGATGATTTTTCCAAAAAAATTTCACTTTTTTGGAAATCAACATTTGTTCATAGAATTTTTAATTTTCACTTGAAGATCCATTTTAAAATATTTTACTCAAATCACTCATAAAACTTCAAAAACAATCAAAACTGAAATTTATGTCCAAACACAACTCTAAATTTCAAATATCATTTTCACTTGAAAAATGTTTTCACCATTTTTTCAAAACTTACAATTCTTATGTCCAAACGCCTAGTTAGAGTTGTTGTTTGACTCAAAAGTTACTGATTACTTTATGAGTTACGAACAATAAAAAATGTGAGAAAATGGGTAAATTGCAATCAAATATAATAAACCCCGGAAAAAGATCTATATTGTTTATATTATGAGTTTTAGCAGAAATGACCAAATTATGAATGTTATCGATGATTATCACTCAGAGGATAAAGAGAGAGAGAGAGATAATAATAGAGAGAGGACAATCAGAAGTTATATTATTAGAAAATAACACTTGTCCTTTACAATAAGGAAAATCCCTCTTTATACAAAGGAAACGCTAAAGGTACCATTCGTCGAGGGGCTATTGATGCCCTTAAGATGTAAAGAGGGGAGGGGAATGGGCGCATGCGTTAACAAGTTGATGCCATGCCTTTGTTGTTTAAGGACGTGAGCGAGGGTCGTACCCTCGATACCGCGTAGGCGTGGGGGGAAATGCACTCGACCTTTATTAGTTACATCCAATTTGACCACATACAGTTAGTCCCTCCGCTTGTTGGAGACGTATTCGGTATACATCTGCAATGGGTGGAAAAAGCGATTCACGGTGGCATTGTTTATGTATTGACACGTGTACTACTTTTCGAATTGACGTCATCGGAGGCATGCGTCATAATTACAACTGATCCCAAGACAGGTTAGGTGCGATTTGACATTTCGGTTTCCCACCACTTTTCTGACACTCACCTCTTCGAATCCCGTGTATTGGGTACTATAAATAGGAAGAGGGTTCAATTTTCACTATCTTTTAGACTTCTCGGAAAAGTTCTTCATACTCGTTTTTTACAGGGACCTTCAGTAACTTTGTGTTTGAATTTTTGAGTTCACTTTATAGTTTTACCAGCTGTTGACGCATCTGTTCTCTGGTTAAAGACTGATCATGGCAAAATGTGGTCGGCAATGTGAAGGGAATAGGGATGAGCCCACTTTTAGGGTCCCCCGTCTTCGGAGGGTGGGGAAAACACCCGAACACCTTTTGTCCCTCTTTCTATTGATAATGTGCTTCCCCGAGAACTATATGTTCGAAGGGATTTTCCCTCACGGTGCATAGCTCCTACATGGTAAAAATTCTAAGTTCTCCGAGTTGCAACTCGACGACTTGCGTGTCTCCTGCCAGATTCCGAACACGGTGGATATGGCAGTGGCCGAAGAGGATTTTGCTAATGTGCACAGACCGAGGTTCTATGCTTTTTACGAATATCCTTTCCTGATTGGGTGTGGTCTCCCCATATACCCATTGGCAGAGGAACTTTATAGATTCTACAATGTGTGTCCGGCCCAACTTACTCCCTACACATGGAAGATATGTCGTATACTGATGACTTATGCTGAGAGGGCCGGACTCGATGTTATGATACACCATCTGCTGCAATTGTTCAGTCCTGGGTTCATGAGGGGGATGATGTTGTAGCTGAAGAACCGCGGAACGAAGGGTTTGGTCGTCGAAATGGACGATAAGCCCAACCGTCAATTTTGGTTGAAGTTTTTCTTTATCCGGACTTCAAATTTGGTGGCGGCCCCCGAAGGGTTTCCTGAAGTGTGTAATCCTAAACGTAAGTGTCATTTTATGCACCCAACATTTTTCAATTATTTACGCATGTTCGACCTTTGTGACCTCTCCTGTTTTTCCATTTCTACAGCCAGGGCGTCCACGCCCCAATCCGTGCTAGATATAAGCGCGTGGGTGGGGTGGCTGATTCCATTCACGGAAGAGTGTAGGACGTGGGTGGCATTTACCATGAAGTACGGTCTTCTAGGTATTGCATTAGCTTTTGGTTTGGTGATTTTACTCTTTGGTGTCACGCTTTTTGATGTATCCTTTCTTGGTTAATGTTTGGGTATTCTGGAGTGTCCCATGAAGGAGGAGGAGATGTCACGCTGCAGCTTCCTCGTTGGCAAACTCCGACTATAAACACGTAGTTCATGAGCGTATAGATGGGGACGTTCCTGAGGTTACTCGACCTGAGGGCGAGCGTGCGGCTGTGGAGGCATCCAGTGAGGATGTTTCTAATGTCATCCGTTCTGAGGGTAAGGATACAATTTGGGAGCCATCTATTGAGGACGCTCTTGAGACTACTCGGCCCATAGTCGAGCCGGTATTTGAACCTACGAATGAGGACAACCCTTCGCCTCCATCTGCTCCTACGAAAGAAGAGGCTTCCGAAGGTGACGAGTTGCCGTAGCGGAAAAGGCACCGATTGCTTCTTGGCAAAGGTATAGTCGTGGAGCGCAGGAAAGCGGTTATCCGCCGTCCTGAGTCGAGGCCGGCCTTCATGGGTGATGCTATTCGCCCTGAGAGGGCGGCCCTTCTAAAGGAAGTCGTAGTCGATATTACTTCCCCACAAGTTGAAAGAGGAGATATATCGAATATAACCAAGACGGCTACTGGCTGGGAAAGAGCGAATTCTGGGCGAGCTCCCATGTCAGCGGACGTATCGCGAGGGGATTATGCTCGGGTGGACATGGCGATGACGGGGCCCGACCGTCAAATCGTGATCCCAATGGGGTATAACTTGTTGCTGGATAGTGATCAGGCCGCGGCGGACATGACCTTGTTATGCGCGGCTGCTGAGACTGAGACCTTAAAAGAAGCCAGCGATAGGGACTTATCCTGCCGAGTCACCGGCGCAACTTTGCAGGTAAGCTTTGTCATTATTTCTTGTTATTTTACTATAGGCCTTTAGACTTGCTCTGACTTAGGTTTTTTTCCTCTTCTCTTTTTAGACCCTTATTTTGGAAGTGGAGAGGGGCCGGAGTGATCAGATAAGGAATGACATCTTTAGGAGGGCGATGAGGAAATACAGGGAGGTCCAAAACAAGCACAAAACGCTGGCGGACCTTAATGCCTAGGACTCACTATTTCGTGTGTTTTGTGAGGGTTTGTAGCAGGCAGAGAGTCAACTGCGAGAGTGTACGTCTCAGTTCGAGCGGGTGGACGCATATTTAATGGCCACTGTGGCTTGAAATACTAAGCTAGAGAATCTTCTTCGGCTGAAGAAGGAAGAGTTGGAGATCGGTCGTGGGGTGATGGCGGAGGCAGCTAAATTGCATGCCAAAATTGATGCCTTAACTGTCGAGCTCAGGGCCAAAGCAACTGAAGTTGATGCTCTTCAGCAGGTGACGATGGCCGGTCCTGCCGACGATGTGTCCTGTGAAGCACATGATATGTGGGTGTACGCTGAGGCTAGGTGGACAATTTTTGAAGAGCTGCGGGCCGTTGACAAGGCTACTAAGATGGAAGTCAAAGATCAGCATCGTCTGGCTAGGGTCGCCCGAGAAGCTTATGGGTATAACCCTGACTCCCCGGGCCTGGTGGGATATACCTTTGCGGACGTGAATCAATTGGGCATGAGGTCCTGGATTTCTTTGTTGTTCTGGGCCGAGGGTGGCGATGAGCATAGCGACGGAACGGCTGGTGTGCCGGGAGACGGTGAAGGCCAGGGTGGTAGTTAGGCTGTATTTTTGTTTTTATTTTGTAGTCGGAGAGACGTGATTATTGTAAATTATTTGTACATAACAATATTTGGAGTAAATGGAAATCGTACATATATATTTTTGCGTGCATGCCTTCTTTCCGTACTTTTATCTTGCGTACTTATTGCGTGGTGTTAATTTTTATCGAGTTTATTTGTCGTAGTTAGGCTGAGTCGACTCTGACCTTAGCCGCTTGTTTGTTTTAGGGCGGCTGTTGTCTTTTCTTTAGTTCTGATCGTGTCAAGTTGGTCAAATTGATTCAGTTGCTCTAGTATTGGCCTTAGCGTTTTACGCATTATGGACGACCGTAGCCTCTTTATGCGTTGTGGGCGGCCTTAGCCTTTTATGCGTTTATGGATGATCGTAGCCTCTTTGTACGATGTGGGCAGCCTTAGCCTTTTATGCATTTATGGATAGTCGTATCCTCTTTGTACGCTGTGGGCGGCCTTAGCCTTTTTCACGCTATAGATGGTCATAGCCTCTTTATACTCTACGGGTGGCCTTAGCTTTTATGCGTTTATGGATGACCGTAGCCTCTTTGTACGATGTGGGTGGCCTTAGTCTTTTACGCGATATAGATGGTCGTAGCCTCTTTATACGATATGGGTGGCCTTAGCCTTTTATGCGTTTATGGATGGTTGTAGCCTCTTTGTACGCTATGGGCGGCCTTATCCTTTTATGCATTTATGGATAGTCGTAGCCTCTTTGTACGTTGTGGGTGGCCGCAGCCTTTTATGCGTTTATGGATGGCAGTAGCCTCTTTGTGCGCTGTGGGCGGCCTTAGCCTTTTATGCGTTTATGGATGGTTGTATCCTCTTTGTGCGCTATGGGCGGCCTTAGCCTTTTACGTGCTATAGATGGCTGTAGCCTCTCATACATACATTAGAGATGGCCGTAGCTTTTCATACAT
Organism: Nicotiana noctiflora; assembly: GCA_032618575.1. Classification (NCBI taxonomy): domain Eukaryota; kingdom Viridiplantae; phylum Streptophyta; class Magnoliopsida; order Solanales; family Solanaceae; genus Nicotiana; species Nicotiana noctiflora. Next base: position 17,407 of record JASVEL010014226.1, on the reverse strand, counting down.
TGGAGATGGTCGTAGCCTTTCATACATTGGAGATGGTCGTAGCCTTTCATACATTGGAGATGGTTGTAGCCTATTATACATTGGAGATGGCCGTAGCCTTTCATACATTGGAGATGGTCGTAGCCTTTCATACATTGGAGATGGTCGTAGCCTTTCATACATTGGAGATGGCCGTAGCCTTAGTCCCTATGATATGCTATTTGTGTCGATTGGCGGAACAATTGGTGTATCAGATTAGCCTCATATGCATTTCTGAGCATCTCCTTCGTTGCCTTGTTAAAAACCTCTCCGAGAAAACCCGATTGGGATAAAACTTGGATAAGGGAAAACGAGTACGACTAGGGGGATACTTTTTTAGAAATGAAAATACTTGAGGTGAGAGATGTTCCAGTTGTTTTGGAGCGTTTTCCCTTCCATGGTCTCTAGTCCAAATGAGCCTTTATCCGATGTTGCGGTGATTTTGTAGGGTCCATCCCAATTGGTTCCCAATTTTCCTTCGCTGGGGTCTTTGGATGCCAGTGTCTTGGCTTTTAGCACGTAGTCGCCTACTTTGAGCGGTCGAATTTTTGCTTTGTTGTAGTATCTTTCGATTTGCTGTTTCTGAGCTACCAGCCTAATGTGGGCCGTTTCTCATCTTTATTCGGCTTCATCGAGGTCTTGGAGTCAATTCGTATCATTTTCTGCTCTGCTTGTGTGTGAGTACCTTAATCTCAGATCGCCTATTTCGACCGGTATGATGGCGTCAGTCCTGTAGACCAGCGAGTAAGGCATTTCTCTCGTGGACGACTTGGGGGTGGTTCTATGTGCCCATAGTACATGTGGTAGTAGCTCGGGCCACAATCCTTTGGCTTCTTTGATCTTCTTCTTCAATATATTCAATATGGTTTTGTTGGACGATTCTGCTTGGCCGTTGGCGGTAGGATGATATGGTGTTGAGTGTATTCTTTTGATATGCCATTTGTTGAAGAAATCGGTTGTTTTTTATCCGATGAACTATCGCCCATTGTCACAGGTGATTTCTTTGGGGATGTCGAAACAACATATGATGTTTTTCTAGATGAAGGCGAAGACCTCTTGCTCGCGAATTTGGGCGTAGGCACCTGCTTCTACCCATTTGGAGAAATAGTCAGTTAAAACTAATAAAAAGCGTACCTTTCCTCGTCCGGCAGGTAGTGGTCTGATTATATCCATTCCCCATTTGATGAAGGGCCATGGCGAAGTGACCGAATGGATGAGTTCTCCTGGTTGATGTATCAAGGGGGTGGACTTTTGACACTTTTCGCATTGGCGGACATACTCCGCGACATTTTTTTCATAGTAGTCCAGTAATACCTAGCTCGTACTAGGCAACGTACGAGTGATCGATTGCCCATGTGGGCGCCACAATGGCCTTCGTGAACTTCATTTAGTACCGGCGTTGTCTGATTGGGGCCTAGGAATTTGGCTTGGGGTCCTCCAAAGGTCCTTTAGTAGAGGCCGTTGTCTATTATGCAATACCTTGCCGCCTGTATACGGAACATATTTGCCTCCTTCTTGTCGGGTGGTAGGGTTCCATCCTGTAAATATGATAGAAATTGGTTGCGCCAGTCCCAAGTTAAATTTAGGGAGAGTACTTCTGTATGATCGATTGCCGAGTGAAGGAGAGTGACAAAGCTCTCTTTACTTAGGCTTCTGGTGGACGTAGCCAGCTTAGCCAGACCGTATGCTTCGACGTTATGCGCTCTAGGAATTTGTTCGAAGCGGCATTCATCGAGCTGTGTCATCAACCTGTGGATTTTCGCTTGATACTTCTGCAACCTTTGTTCCTTGATCTGGTAAGTCCCGGTGACTTGATTTACCACGAGTTGAATGTCGCAGTGCAAGATGAGCCGGCGGGCCCCGTATCTGATGGCTAATTTTATACCTGGAATAACGGCTTTGTATTCTGCCTCGTTGTTAGTCATCTCGGGGCATCGTATGGACTAGCGAATGGTCTTGCCTGTGGAGACTTTGAGGACGAGGCCCAGTCCCGATCCCGATCCCGAGGCATTTTTGGCCCCATCTGTATAGAGGGTCCAGAGGTCGATGTTTGGGGTGGAATGCAAGGCCTCCTTTTCTACCTCCGGCAATATTTAGGTGCTGAAGTCAGCCATAAAGTCGGCGAGGACTTGCGACGTGATGGCAGTTCTAGGGATATATGTGATATCATGCTCGCTGAGCTCTATGGCCCATCTGGCTAGCTGGCCCGATAACTCGGGCTTGTGTAGGATGCTCCTCAAGGGGAACGTGGTCACTACTTTAATGGGGTAGCACTGGAAATAGGGTCCTAGTTTCTTTGAAGCCATGACCAGTGCCAGAGCCAATTTTTCGAGTTGTGGATACCGCGTCTCGGCGTCCACTAGGATTTTGCTAATATAATAGATAGGTGATTGCGTACCTTTTACCTCACGAACCAACACTATGTTGACGGCGACTTTTGATACGGCTAGGTGTCACGACCCGGATTTTTCCCCAACATCGGGATCGTGATGGCGCCTACTCATGGTAGCTAGGCAAGCCACTACATTCGACATTATCCTGTTCGTATCATTATTTCATACTCATATTTAATAACAAGGGAGGTAATATTCAATTTAATAAATGCGGAAGACTTTCAAAATAGAGATAAACAATACCAAGGTAAAACACTAAGGAAATCCTCTACCCAAGATGTGGAGTCACCAACTCACGAACTACTACTGAATACTACACATAATGGTCTGAAGGAAAATAATAAATATTCTGTCTGTCTCGGAAAAATGAGACCACAACAAATAACATAAGTAAATAGAAGAGACGTCGAGCCTGCGGACGCCTGCAAACTACCTCGGTCTCGAAATGCTCAAAACTCTCACGAGTACCCTACTACTGCTGCTGCTCCTGCTCGAAACCTGTAGTTGTGCAAAAATGCACAGAAGTGCAGTATCAGCACAATCCGACCCCATGTGCTGGTAAGTGCCTGCCCTATCCCGGCGAAGTAGTGACAAGCCTAGGACCATACACTCACGTATACCTGTGCAGTTCTATATATATGTACACCACAAGATAACAAATTCTACAAGAAACATCATAAAAGGGGAAACACAACAATTAGCAACAACTATTAAGCCAATAATGAAAATCAGAAGATGACGAAAACAATTAATATCAAAACAAGGAATAGCAAATAGTTGCACGACATCACCCTTCGTGCTTTTACTCTCATCCTCACCAAATAAGCAAATAAAAGTGCACGACATCACCCTTCGTGCTTTTACTCTCATCCTCACATCCATGGCACGACATGATCCTTCGTGCATGGTTCAATTAGCAACGACACGGAATGTTCCTTCGTGCATAATCAATATCACAAGTCAAGGCATGATCCTTCGTGCATAATCAATAACAAGGCACGACATTACCCTTCATGCGTAATCAATAATATAAGGCACATCATTAACCTTCGTGAAAATCAATAAACAAGGCACGGCATCACCCTTCGTGCATTACCACTCTTCCTCACCCAAATAACAATCATAATTAAGGGCAAAAATGTAAATAATAATCATGAACCGTCCCGGCATGGGACACAACAACCATCACAACAAGGTCCCGGCAAAGGAAAGCAATAATCCACTTTACAACAAGTCCCGGCAAGGGAAAACAGTGTTCAATTTCACAACCCGGGAAAGGTTCAAGATTTCATCTTTAAAACATCTCACAATAAATATCAACAACGACTCACGTTCATGCTAGACGCCAGTGTATGGATGCTCGTCACCACAGCCCATACACCGCACTCGATCACATAGCAAATAGCAAATAAATCCTATTCCCTCAGGCTAGGATAGGTCAAACACTTACCTCTAGCCTTGAAGTCCAAATTATCCTTCAACTATAGCTTTACCTCGAATTTCCGCTTTCAACTTGCTCGAATCTAATCACAATTGATTCCATTACATTAATAAATACTATAACTTAGTTTAGATGCTTAAAAATGGTTTTCTCAAAGTTTACCCCAAAATTTCCCAAAACGTCCCTGGCCCCACGTGGTTGGAACTCGGGGTTCGGACCGAAATCCGGTTACCCATCCCCTCACGAGTTCAAATATATGATTTGTTTCAAAATCGGACCTCAATTCGAGGTCCAATTCCCCAATTCATGAAAACCCTATGTTCTACCCAAAAACAAGAATTTCTACCATGAAAACCTTTGATTTCTCTTGAAAAACATATTTAATGATGTTAGAAATTGAAAGAATTAAGTAAAAAGTGACTTACAAGTGCTTTGGAGTGATTTTGCTCTTGAGGGTTCGTGTGTGGTGTGTTGGGTTTTGAAAGAATGAAGAAAAGAGGTCAAAATTTCGTTTAAGTATAAATTTGCACAGCTGCGGATATCGCAACTGCGAACATTTGTTCGCAATTGCGAACACAGCAGGTTTTGGTATGTGGCTCTCGCATTTGCAAGAAAAGGTTCGCATTTGCGAACTGGGCTGGGTCACTAGGGCTTTCGCAATTGCGACAACAAGTTCACATTTGCGAACATGGGCTGATTACTGAAGGCCTCGCATTTGCGAGGTGTAGTTCGCATTTGCGAACCTCTGCACTCCCTTGCCAATTTCGCATTTGCGAAGACTAGTTCGCATTTGCGAACCAAGACTAATATGGGTCTTCTTCGCATTTGCAATAAAATCTTCGCATTTGCGAAGATACCAGCTGGGTGAAAAACCAGCTGTGTTATTTTTCAGAATTTGCTCCAACAGCCTATCAAATCTTTACACGAGCCCCCCGGGCTCCAAAACAAACATGTACACAACTTCAAAAACATATTACAAACTTGCTCGTGCGATCACATCGCCATTATAACATTGTTTTCATCAAATCAAGCCTCAAGTTCATGATTATCTTTCTTTTAGTTTCATAACTTTAAAATTTGGAACTCAAGGTTCAAAACACATCAAACGACATCGAAATGTCACCAAACTTTGCAGAAAGCACATATATAATATTTAAGACTTGTACCGAGCGTCAGAACCAAAATACGAGCTCGATACCAAGGTCATTTAATTCATTTTCCTTTAATAATTTCAGCAAAAATAATTTAACAGAAAAAATTCATATCTTAGGCTCTAGGCCTCCGAATTCGACTCCGACACATGCCCGAGTCCCATATTTTCCTACGGACTTTACGGGACCGTCCGATCTCGGGTCCGGGTCCGTTTACCAATAATGTTGACCGAAGTCAACTATATCAATATTAATATCATTTTTCTTCAAATTTCTCATAGTATTCATATATTCTATCACAAAAATCTTTTCGGCTACATGTCTGAATCATGCACGTAAATCGAGGCAATATGAAATGAGGTTTTCGAGGCCTCGGAAGTGCAGAACAAGTGAGGAAAACAGGTTATGGCCCTTTGGGTCATCACATCCTCCACCTCTAAAACAATCGTTCGTCCTCAAACGGATAAGAGAAGGAAGTACCTGAGTCGGGGAAAAAATGTGGGTAGCGGCTCTGCATATCAGACTCGGACTCCCAGGTCGATGCCTCAGGAGGCTGACCTCTCCATTGAACATGCATAGAAGGATAAATCTTCTACCTCAACTATCGAACCTACCGGTCTAGAATGGCCACCGGCTCTCCTCGTAGGATAATTCATTGTCCAATTGGACAATGCTGAAGCCTAACACATGTGTGGGATCACCGTGGTACCTCCGAAGCATAGATACATGAAAAACTGGATGCACGACTGATAAGCTAGGTGGCAGAGCTAGTCTGTAAGCCACCCCTCCCACTCGGCCCAGAATCTCAAATGGACGAATATACCTAGGGCTGAGTTTGCCCTTCTTCCCGAACCTCATCACGGCCTTCATAGGCGACACTCGGAGCAATACCCGCTCACCGGCCATGAAATCTATATCTCAAACCTTACAATCCGCATAAGTCTTCTGTCTGGACTGAGCTGAACGCAATCTCTACTGGATACTCTTGACCTTGTCTAAGGCCTCCTGTACTAAGTCTGTACCCAACAACCGAGCCTCTCCCGACTCAAACCATCCGACTGGAGACCGACATCGCCTACCATACAATGCCTCATACGGGGCCATCTGAATACTAGATCGATAGCTGTTGTTGTAGACAAACTCCGCTAATGGCAGACACTGGTCCCACGAGCCTCCAAAATCAATGACACAGGCTCGGAGCATGTCCTCTAGGATCTGAATAGTCCTCTCGGACTGACCGTCCGTCTGAGGATGAAAAGCTGTACTCAACTGAACCTGGGTGCCTAACTCCTGCTGGACCGCTCTCCAGAACCACGAGGTAAACTGCATACCCCGATCTGAGATAATAGATACCGGCACCCCATGAAGACGAACAATCTCCCTGATGTAAATCTCTACTATTCTCTCCGATGAGTAAGAGACAAATACTAGAATGAAGTGTGCTGACTTGGTCAGCCTATCAACAATGACCCAAATAGCATCAAATCTCCTCCGAGTCAAAGGAAGTCCAGAAATGAAGTCCATAGTGATCCGCTCCCATTTCCACTCGGAAATTTCGATTCTCTGGAACACACCACCAGGCCTTTGGTGCTCATATTTCACCTGCTGACAATTTAGACATCGAGCGACATACGCAACGATGTCTTTCTTCATCCTGCGCCACCAACAGTGCTTCCGTAAATCCTGATACATCTTCGCGGTGCCCGGGTGAATAGAATACCGCGAACTGTGGGCCTCCGCTAAGATCAACTCTCGAATCCCCTCGACATTGGGCACACAAACTCGACCTTGCAATCTCAATAACCCGTCATCATCTAGATTTACCTTCGTGGCACCTCCCCGCTGTACAGTATCTCTCAAGTCACGCAAATGAGGATCATCAAATTGCCTCTCACGGATCCGCTCTAATAGAGATGAACAAGCGACCGTGATGGCTAACACTCTGCTAGGCTCAGAAATGTCTAGTCTCACGAACTGGTTGGCTAAATCCTGGACATCTAGAGCAAATGGTCGCTGACTGAACGGAATGAATGCGAGACTACCCATGCTGGCAGACTTTCTACTCAATGCATCGACCACCACATTGGCCTTACCTGGGTGATATAGTATAGTGACATCATTGTCCTTCAGCAACTCTAACCATCTCCGCTTTCGTAAATTCAACTCCTTTTGCTTGAACAAGTACTATACGCTTTTGTGGTTCGTGTAGACCTCACACGTCACACCATATAGATAATGCCTCCAGATTTTTAAGGCATGAACCACTGCTGCCAGCTCGAGATCATGAACTGGATAATTCTTCTCATGTATTTTCAACTGTCTCGAAGCATAAGCAATAACCTTACCATCCTGCATCAATACCGCTCCAAGCCCTGTATGGGATGCATCACAGTAAACTGTATAAGGCCCTGCACCCGTAGGTAGTATCAGCACTGGTGTTGTAGTCAAGGCTGTCTTGAGCTTCTGAAAGCTCACCTCACACTCATCTGACCACTGGAACTGGGCACCCTTCTGGGTCAACCTGGTCATCGGGGATGCAAAAGAAGAAAATCCCTTTACAAATCGACGGTAGTAACCTGCTAACCCCAAGACACTCCGGATCTCGGTCACTAAATCTGGTCGAGGCCAATTCTGGACTGCCTCAATCTTCTTTGGGTCTACCTAAATACCCTCCACTGATACAATAGGACCCAGAAATACCACCAAACTCAACTAGAACTCACATTTCGAAAATTTGGCATATAGCTAATTATCCTTCAGAGTCTGAAGAACCACTCTGAGGTGCTGCTCGTGCTCTTCCTGGCTGCGGGAGTATACCAGGATGTCATCTATAAAGACTATCACGAACATATCTAAATAAGGCCTGAACACCCGATTCATCAACTCCATGAACGTTGCTGGAGCATTGGTCAACCCGAAGGACATAACCAAGAATTCATAATGCCCGTATCTAGTGCGAAAGGTTGTCTTAGGAATGTCAGCCGCCCTAATCTTCAGCTAATGGTAGCTCGACCTCAAGTCTATTTTTGAGAACACCCTTGCTCCTTGGAGCTGGTCAAACAAATCATCAATCCTCGGCAGTGGATACTTGTTCTTTATAATCACTTTGTTCAATTGCCGATAATCAATACACATCCGCATCGAGCCATCCTTCGTCTTCACAAATAACACAGGTGCTCCCTAGGGGAAACACTAGGCCTGATAAAGCCCTTTTCTAGAAGGTCTTGCAACTGATCTTTTAACTTTTTTAACTCCAGCGGGGCCATACGATAGGATGGAATAGAGATAGGCTGAGTGCCTGGTGCCAGATCAATACAGAAATCAATGTCCCTGTCGGGTGGCATGCCCGGCAGGTCTGAAGGGAAAACCTCGGGAAACTCCCGTACAATAGAAACTGAATCAATAGAAGGAACTTCCACGCTGGAATCACAAACATAAGCCAAATAAGCTAGACACCCCTTCTCGACCATGCGTCGAGCCTTAACATAGGAAATACAGTGCGACCGGAGTGGCTTGAGGTCCCTCTCCACTCTAGCCGGGGTGATTCTAGAAAGGCCAAGGTTACGGTCTTGGCATGACAGTCTAAGATAGCATGGTATGAGGACAACCAGTTCCATCCCCAATATGACATCGAAATCCACCATGTCTAATAACAACAGATCAACACGGGTCTCAAGACCCCCAAAAATAACTACGCACGAACGATGCACCCTGTCGACTACAATGGAGTCACCCACTGGTGTAGACACATTAACTGGAATATCCATGGCATAGCTAGGCACGGCCAGATACGGTGCAAAGTAGGAAGACACATATGAGTATTAGACCCAGGGTCAAATAATACCAAAGCACCTCAACACGAATGGTACCTATAATCACGGCATCTGATGCCTCTGCCTCTGGCCTGGCTGGTAAAGCATAAGATTGGGGATCACCACCTCCCCTCTGAGCTACATCTCTGGGACGGTCATCCACTGGATGACCTCTACCTCTGGCTGGACGGTCTCCACATATACGGTCTCGACCTCCACCTCTATGATCACTACCCCCGCCTCTGGCTGGCTGGGCAGGCTGAGAGTCAGCCGGGGCCTGAATCATGGGACGAGGGCCCCGCTGCTGAGTATTGCCCGTCGCTCGAGGGAAAAACCTGACAAGATGACCTGGGTCACCACAACCGTAGCAACATTTAGGCCGATGGGGCTGCTGGCCCTGACGACCCGAATGGCCCCCACAAACAGTCTGAAGAGGCTGAGCACTAATGGGAGGCTGATCTGATTACTATTCACGAAACCCACGATCACTTGGTCCACCCTGTGAAGCCTGGAGGGCTGAATGAAAAGGTCTGGAAGACTGGCCCCTATCGAAAGATTCCCTGCCTCCAAAAGAAGAACCGCTAAACCTGCCGAAATGACGTGGCCTCTTGTCTGAAGGATAACCACCTCCCCGAGCAAGAGCCATCTCAACTCTACGAGCTGCATTAGCTGCCTCCTGAAAAGATATATCACTCCCAACTTCCATAGCCATCTGAAGTCTAATCGGCTGATTTAGCCTATCTACAAACCTACGGACCCTCTCCCGCTCTATGGGGAGTATCACAACCGCGTGACGTGCCAGATCAACAAATCTCATCTCATACTGAGTGACAGTCATAGTACCCTGCTGGAGGCACTCAAACTGCCTTCGAAGTGCATGGCACCACAGAATCCTATATTACTTAGCGAAATTTTCTGGGGCCTTACACCCATGATAAAGCCGGGGACCATGCTGGTCGAGTCAAACAATAATCTCTCCACCAAGTCTTGGCGGATCCTGAAAGCCTGAAAGTACAGAAGTCAACTCTATTGGACTCCACTATCCCCATAGTCTTGAGAATCTCGTGGTAACTAAATAATAAATCCTGAGGATCCTCTGATGTGGCACCGCTGAAAGTAGTGGTAAACAGCTTGGAGAACCGATCAAGTCTCCATAAAGAATCAAAAGTCATGGCCGTCCCATCTCCGGCCTGAGCTGTGGTACCTGACTGAGTGACCATAGCTGGCTGAACCACTAGTGCCTGAGGCTGGGGAGCTACTGGCTCCGGAGTATGTGCAACAAGAGTCTGGGCCCCTCCTCCAGCCTGAGAAGTGGCTGGTGCGGCTGGTAATAAGCCTTCTCTGGCAACGCTGTCCATAAAACCCGCTATCCTGACCAGAGCCTCCCAAAGATTCGGGGTAAATAAAGCCTCCCCTGGGACCTGAGCTGGGCCCACTGGAGCTGCTGGGACTGGAACCTCCTCACCAATTTCAACATGAGGCTCCACCTCTGGAATAGCTGCCGGGGGCTGAGCTCTGCCCCTACCATGGCCTCCGATACGGCCTTGGCCCCTGCCCGGCCCTCACGGGAGCTGCCTGGGGCTCAGGCTGCTGATCAGCAGACGAAGAAGCGCGTGTCCTCATCATCTGCGAAAGGACAAAGTAGAAATCCAATCAATATTTGAGGAACAAATCGCACGACAAGAAGGAACAAATGAGAGACTCTTTCCTAACTTAATAGACTCTAGAGGACAAGTACACACGTCTCCGTACCTACCTCTCAAACTCTACTAAGCTTGTTCATGAGTGGTGAGACCTATGTAACCTAGAGCTCTGATACCAACTTGTCATGACCCGGATTTTCCCCTAACATCGGGATCATGATGGCGCCTACTCAGGTATCTAGGCAAGCCACTACATTCGACATTATCATGTTTGTATCATTATTTCATACTCATATTTAATAACAAGGGAGATAATATTCAATTTAATAATATGGAAGACTTTCAAAATAGAGATAAACAATACCAAGGTAAAACACTAATGAAATACTCTACCCAAGACGTGGACTCACCAACTCACGAACTACTACTGAATACTACACATAATGGTCTGAAGGAAAATAACAAATATATGTCTGTCTCAGAATAATGAGACCACAACAAATAGCATGAGTAAATAGAAGATACACCGGGCTTGCGGATGCATGCAAGCTACCCCAGTCTCGGAATGCTCAACTTCTACGAAATACTCTACTGCTGCTCCTGCTCCTGCTCAAAACCTGGACCTGTGCAAAAACGCACAGAAGTGCAATATCAGCACAATCCGACCCCATGTGCTGGTAAGTGCCTGGCCTATCCTGGCAAATTAGTGACAAGCCTAGGACCAGACACTCACGTATACTTGTGCAGTTCTATATATATGTACACCACAAGATAACAAATTCAACAAGAAGCATCATAAAAGGGGAAACACAACAATTAGCAACAACTATTAAGCCAATAATGAAAATTAGAAGATGACGGAAACAATTAATATCAAAACAAGGAATAGCAAATAGTTGCACGGCATCACCCTTCATGCTTTTATTCTCATCCTCACCAAATAAGCAAATAAAAGTGCACGGCATCACTCTTCGTGCTTTTACTCTTATCCCCACATCCATGGCACGACATGATCCTTCATGCATGGTTCAATTAGCAACGACACATAATGTTCCTTCGTTCATAATCAATATCACAAGGCACGGCATGATCCTTCGTGCATAATCAATAACAAGGCACGGCATTACCCTTTGTGCGTAATCAATAATATAAGGCACGGCATTAACCTTCATGCAAAATCAGTAAACAAGGCACAGCATCACCCTTCGTGCATTACCACTCTTCCTCACCTAAATAACAATCACAATTATGGGCAAAGAATGTAAACAATAATCATGAACCATCCCGGCAAGGGACACAACAACCATCACAACAAGGTCCCGGCAAGAAAAAGCAATGATCCACTTTACAACAAGTCCCGGCAAGGGAAAACAGTGTTCAATTTCACAACCCGACAAGGGTTTAAGATTTCATCTTTATAACATCTCACAATAAATATCAACAATGACTAACGGTCATGCTAGACGCCAGTGTGTGGATGCTCGTCACCACAGCCTATACACCGCACTCGATCACATAGCAAATAGCATATAAATCCTATTCCCTCAAGCTAGGATAGATTAAACACTTACCTCTATCCTTGAAGTCCAAATTATCCTTCAACTATAGTTTTAACTCGAATTTCTGCTTTCAACTTGCTCGAATCTAATCACAATTGATTCCCTTACATTAATAAATACTATATAACTTAGTTTAGATGCTTAAAAATGGTTTTCTCAATGTTTACCCCAAAATTTCCCAAAACTCCCCTAGCCCCACGTGGTCGGAACTCGGGGTTCGGACCAAAATCCGGTTACCCATCCCCTCACGAGTTCAAATATATGATTTGTTTCAAAATTGGACCTCAATTCGAGGTCCAATTCCCCAATTCATGAAAACCCTATGTTCTACCCAAAAATAAGAATTTCTACCATGAAAACCTTTGATTTTTCTTGAAAAACATGTTTAATGATGTTAGGAATTGAAAGAATTAAGTAAAAAGTGACTTACAAGTGCTTTGGAGTAATTTTTCTCTTGAGGGTTCGTGTGTGGTGTGTTGGGTTTTGAAAGAATGAAGAAAAGAGGTCAAAAGTTCGTTTAAGTATAAATTTGCACAATTGCGGATATCGCAATTGCGAACATTTGTTCGCAATTGCGAACACAACATGTTTTGGTCTGTGACTCTCGCATTTGCGAGAAAAGGTTCGCATTTGCGAACTGGGCTGGGTCTCTGGGGCTTTCGCAATTGCGACAACAAGTTCGCATTTGCGAACATGGGCTAATTACTGAAGGCCTCGCATTTGCGAGGTGTAGTTCGCATTTGCGAACCCCTGCACTCCCCTGCCAACTTCGCATTTGCGAAGACTAGTTCGCATTTGTGAACCAAGACTAATCTGGGTCTTCTTCGCATTTGCGATAAAATCTTCGCATTTGCGAAGATACCAGCTAGGTGAAAAACCAGCTATGTTATTTTTCAGAATTTGCTCCAACGGCCTATCAAATCTTTACCCGAGCCCCCCGAGCTCCAAACCAAACATGTACACAACTTCAAAAATATATTACAAACTTGCTCGTGCGATCACATCGCCATTATAACATCGTTTTCATCAAATCAAGCCTCAAGTTCATGATTCTCTTTCTTTTAGTTTCATAACATTCAAATTTGGAACTCAAGGTTCAAAATACATCAAACGACATCCAAATGTCACCAAACTTTGCAGAAAGCACATATATAATATTTAAGACTTGTACCGGGCGTCGGAACAAAAATACGAACCCGATACCAACGTCATTTAATTCATTTTCCTTTAATAATTTCAGCAAAAATAATTTAACAGAAAAATTCATATCTTAGGCTCTAAGCCTCAGAATTCAACTTCGGACACATGCCCGAGTCCCATATTTTCCTACGGACTCCGGGACCGTCTGATCTTGGGTCCGGGTCCGTTTACCAAAAACGTTGGCTGAAGTAAACTATATCAATATTAATATCACTTTTCTTCAAATTTCTCATAGAATTCACATATTCTATCACAAAATCTTTCCGTCTACATGCCCGAATCATGCACGTAAATCGATGCAACATAAAATAAGGTTTTCGAGGCCTCGGAAGTGCGAAACTAGTGAGAAAAATAGGTGATGACCCTTTGGGTCATCACACTAGGTATGTCAGTAAGGGTTCGCCCGGTTCTGTCTTTGATAGTAGTGGTGGTGACGACAGATACACTTTCAGCTCTTGCAAGGCTTTGACACATTTTTTCGTTCCAGTGGAATCCATTGTCTTTTCTCATGACGTTGAAGAATTTGTGGCATCTATCCAAGGATCGAGAGATGAATTGGGAGAGGGCAACTATCCAACCTGTTAGTTTCTGGACCTGATTATTGCTATTTAGCACCTCGGGTATTGAAGCGATCACTTTGATTTGGTGGGGGTTGACTTCGATACCTCTTTAGGATACGAGAAATCATAAAAACTTCCTCGATGCCACGCCAAAGGTGCATTTCTCGGGATTCACCTTCATCCCATACCTTTTTCAGTATTTCGAAGGCCTCTTGCAAGTGGTTGATGTGATCTTCCTTTCTAGCGGACTTCACTAGCATGTCATCGATGTAGACCTCCATAGTTTTGATGAGCTGTTCTTTGAACATTTTGGTGACTAATCTTTGATATGTGGCCCCCGCATTTTTGAGCCCAAAGGGCATCACTTTGTAACAATAGGTCCCTTGATGTGTGATGAACGTAGTTTTCCCTTGGTCTTCTTCAGCCATTAGCATTTGATTATAACCAGAATATGCATCCAAAAAACTTTGCAGTTCATGTCCGGGTGGTGGCGTCGATCAGCTGGTCGGTCTGGGAGAGGAAAAGAGTCCTTGGGGCATGCCTTGTTCAGGTCGGTGAAGTCCACGCACATTCTCCACTTTCCATTTTTCTTTTTAACCATTACTACGTTGGCGACCCACTGTGGGTATTTTGACTATCTGATATAGCCATTGGTGAGCAATTTGTCCACTTCTTCGTGAAGTGCCTCGTTAATCGCCGCATTGAATTTTTTTCTAATTTGTCGTACCGACGGATGTAGTGGGTCGGCATTTAGTTTATGGGTAACGATATCCGGTGAGATCCCTGGCATGTCTGCATGGGAAAAAGCGAATAGATCTGCATGATTAGTTAAAAATCCATGATACTTACTTGGGTTTGTGAGCCCATGGCTGATGTAGGCCTTCTTTTCGGGGTTGCGGCTATCCAGCTGAACCGGATTAAGGTCTTCGATTGTCGTTTTACAGGCCTCCACAATGTCTGGATCTCTGATAGTATCGGTCGTCGGGTCAATTTTGGTCCTCGACATGGCTAATTGTTATGCTTTGGCGCTTGCTCCTCTTAGCTGTAGGGTGTGGGCGCAATCCCGTGTTATCTTGTAACACTCTTGTGCGGTGCGCGGCTTCCCTTTGATGTTGAATATCCCCTATGGGGTAGGAAACTTGACCACCTGGTACAAACTTGAGGGAACTGCTCGCATGGCATGTATCCATGGGTGCCCGATGATAACATTGTATGCCATTTCTTGGTCCATCACGTGAAAGGTCATTTACTATGTGACTCCTCCCACAAGGACGGGCAAAATCACTTCTCCTGATGTACTTTCCACTACTTTGTTAAAACCGAATAGTGTTATACAACGGGGTATTATCCTATCCTCGAGTCCCATCTATGAAAGGACTCTTGGATGGATGATGCAGGCACCGTTTCCGTCGACGATCATGACTCTACTGACGTCCGTATCAACAATACGTAAAGTAATAACTAAAGCATCATAATGGGGAAAACACAAACCGTCTGCATCAGACTTATCGAACATGATACTCCCTTCGAAGTCATCATACCGTTCGTGGGAGATAGTTCGTTTCAGCCTGTGTGTGTTGGCGAACTTGACATGGTTGATAGCAACGTCGGTGCCGTCTCTGACGATCATGTTCACTGTCCATGTGGGGAAGGGTGGCTTTGGTGGCCAGCGAGATTATTCTTGCCCGCACGCGAAATTGGCTTTTCCCTTATCACTAAGCAGCTCCTTTAGGTATCCATGGTTTAGCATTCTGACGACTTCGTGTCACAGGCCTATGCAATCTTCGGTCCTGTGTCCCCGCTCTTGATGGAATTCACACAGGACATTTGATTTCCTCGTGGCGGGGTCTAACTTCATTTTCGGAGGCCACTACACCTTGGTACCAAGCTTTTCCAGTGCGTATACTATCTTTAAAGGAGAGACACAAAAGTTGTGTGATGAAAGCAAAGTGGGCGTACCTCTTTCGTTCCTGAGTGGGGCGAGATGTTGTTGTAGTGCGTCTGTATGTTGAGGAGGCAGATAGGGAGACCTCATGTATGGCTGATGACATTCCTTATTGGGGTGAGGGGGAAGTTCTCGGCGTCCTTCGTGACGTCGATCTTTCCTTGTGTTTGAATGTATAGTCGTTAACCGTCAGGTCTGGCCGTTGAGATCGTCTTCATCCGCTTGTACCTTGGCACAGTAGGTGTTGTGGATCTCGTCCCAAGTTGTGGGAGGATATTTCACGAGCCGGTTGAATAGCTTCTTAGTTGCTCTAGAGCCGTCCCTGCTGAGTATGTTCTGGAAGGCAGCTACTGCCATGCCATCCGACACGTTTGGCAGGCTCATTCTCACCCTGTTGAATCTGGCGAGGAAGTCCATGAGGCTGTCGCCTGTGGCTTATCGATGGCGAAGATGTCGTTCACCCTTGCCTCTTCCTTCTTCGCGCCAGCATGTGCGATGACAAACTTATCCGCCATTTCTTCGAAGGTTGATATTGCCTTAGCAGGCAGTTGGGAGTACCATGTCAGGGCTCCCCGGTCAGCGTCTCGCCGAACGTTTTCAATAGCACTGATGGTACTCTTTTGACAGATCATTACCTTTCACGACGGTAATGTAATGGATGAGGTGATCCTCGGGATCGGTGGTTCCATCATACACCCTCAAGTAAGGGGGCATTTTGAAAGTCTTTGGGATGGAATAGGGGGATGCTTCCTCGGAATATGGTTGTTTCACAAACCTTCCCACGTCGCGTTTAGGTGGTAGTTTAGGTGCTCCGGGGATCTTGACGACCCTATCTTGATGCTCTTTCATTTGGTCACGGAGAGCCTTGTTTTCGCTCTCCATTTCTTCAATTTTTCTCACAATGGATTCCAACGTGTCGTCATGGGTTTGTATTTCGATGGGTTGGTTTTTTGTTCGCGCTTCTTCTTGCTCGTCCGCTGTAGTAGCGGTACTCATTGTTGGTATTGCTTTAGTGTGACCCAGTGGTGGTTTTTCCACTAAGCCGCCCAGGGTACTCGTCAACCATTCTTCCAGTAACTTTCTAACTGCTGGGGGTGCTTCTTTTGCAGCGGACGTGCTTCCTTGTCCTGCTAGGTCGCAAGGTTCCTAGATGGGGAAGGTGAAGCTTCTATCTCTGATGCGGTATCGGGGGTGGTGTTGGTGGTAGCGTCATCACCGACCTCGTTCACAGAGCTCAGGAGGTTGGTTGTGACCCCCATTATATATTTGGATCTGGTGTTGTTTTCGGCCATTTCTGGGTTTTCGTGGGATATGGATGACGTGGTTATCTGATCTTTCGGTGTATACCATAGGTTTGATTCTCGAAATCCCCATAGACGACTCCAAATTATTTGACTCAAAAGTTACCTATTACTTTATGAATTATGGACAATACAAAATGTGAGAAAAAAGGGTAACACGCAATCAAATATAATGAACCCCGGAAAAAGATCTATATTGTTCATATTATGAGTCTTAGCAGAAATGACGAAATTATGAATGTTATCGATGATTATCACTCAGAGGATAAAAAGAGAGAGAAAATATTAAAGAGACGATAATCAGAAGTTGTATTATTAGAAAATAACACTTGTCCATTACAATAAGGAAACCCCTCTTTATATAGAGGAAAAATTTTCTCACTA
>JASVEL010014225.1:0-11120 GCA_032618575.1 Nicotiana noctiflora | reverse complement strand
TATGTTAACATGTTGATGACACGCCTTTGTTGTTTAAGGACGTGAGCGAGGGTCGTACCCTCGATGCCGCGTAGGCGTTGGGGGAGATGCACTCGACCTTTATTAATTACTTCCAATTCGACCACTACAGTTGTGTTTTGATATAAATTTCAGTTTGGATTGTTTTAAAAATTTTAAAAACGGTTTTTCAGATTTTTGATTTTGGAAAGATCTTCCATCAAATTTTATGTCCAAACGGGCACTAATTTTCCCCTTTTTTGGAGAACAAATGGATAGTACCTACACAAGGAATAGTAGTGTTGACCCTCTCTATTTTTTCTTTTACTCTTTTTTCTTCTCCTCTTTCTTAGGATCTTAACAAAATATTTTGAATCTTTCCCATTTTTCCAACACACAAAAAAAAAAAAAAAAAAAAAGGAAAAGAAGAAAAAAAATGGAGCTGAGAAGTAAAATTTTGCTTCAATACAAACTTCAACAGCCTCAATTTACTTGGATTTTCTCTAAACAAGGGAAAAATAAACCACTTGTTGTTGTCAACATTTTTAGCAGGTAATATGATGTTCTTTTTTAAATGGGTCCAAATTAGTTTGTGATTTAGTTAATATATATGAAGCTGCTGGTTTTTTAGAACTTAGTATTTGTTTAAATGTTTGGATTTTGAATAAAGTTGGGTTTTGTAATTTGTGATTCTGTATGAAATGAGTTGAATTAAGTGAAATAGATATAGAGGATTCATATAGCCGGCCTGAACTAGTTTGTGATTTGCTTAATATCAGGAATTGAATTGGTGGATATATATGAAGATGATGGGTTTTTAGAACTTGGTATTTATTTAAAAGGTTTGAATGTAAATAAAGTTGGATTTTTAGTTGTGATTCTAAATGAAATTGGTGCAATGGAGTGGAATAGATAGAAGATTTTATTATAGTTGACTCCAACTAGTTCGAGATTTAGTGATTTACTTACTACCAAAATTTAATTGGTGGATATATATGCAGCTAATTGTTTTCTGAAATTTGGTATTTCTTTAATACGTTTAAATGTTTGCTTGTAAATGAAGTTGACTCTTTTATTTGTGATTCTGAATGAAATGGGTCGAATGGAGTTGTGTAGTCATAGAAGATTTATATAGCCAACCCAAACTAGTCTGCGATTTATATAATCCCAAATCAAATTTGTGCGATATACATGAAGCTAATTGTATTCTTGTGAATAAAATTGGTTCTAAACCAGATTGCAAACAGAGTAGTAGCAAATAAGTTCTTTTAAGTGCTTTTATGTTTCCAAATAATTAAGGTTGGGTTGCCGGACCATTTTTATAATACGCTTGATACTAGTTTGACACATTATTGAACATTTGTGCAATGTATGTGAAAATCCTTAAATTTGTTTTTGGGGATAATGTTGTTGTCAAGAACATGCCATGAACAGAAGCTTAAGTTCTAAAGATATCTTCTTCATCCTATGAAAGGCAAACGATTTATTGAGTTATATTCTTTTCGGCATCTAAAAAATCATCTAACTTCTGCCTTTTCTCTCCTCTCTGATGGTATCCAATTTGTTCCTAGGGAGGCTTTTCCCGTTTCATATGATAGATGGAAAAATATTGAAGTACATTGCAATAACGACCAAAGTATCCAGCAGACACCCCTGTCAAAGCAGGACAATGCGAAGTTACCCGAGCTATCTTTTAACTTGCTGCAGCAGAATGATGATGGGTACTGCGGATTTCAAAAGCGTAATTTTGGTCGTTTCATTGCTCGTGAGGCTGTGCTGGATGAAGAATATTGGGTTTGTTCCGCTGCTTTTATACTCTTCTAAATGAAAATGTCATGGCTCTTCTTTGTTACTTTTCCTAAAAGTATTTCGTATTTTCTTGTTTCTCTGTCTTATTGTCAATGGTAGACGGCAGCCTGGCTACGGGCAGAAGCTCATTGGGAATCTGTGTCCTATATGAGGTTAGAGCTTGCTCTTATCACCTGTCCCGCAGATAATTAGGACTAGTTTAAAATTGTTTTCTAGATGTAAGTCTGAGTTATTATATGGTAAATATTAACTGTATTTTTGCTAATTTTAGGCATGTTGACGCATATAAAAGAAAGTATGCCGAACAGGTCAGTTGCAGTAAAAAAAAACTTTTGCTTGTTAGCAGTTTAAATTTTATTTGGTTAAAAGTTTAAAGTTTACCACCAAACACTTTCCCTTTTTCCCTACGACTTCAGTAGAATAACATTAAGCAGTTACTTAGTTGTTTTAAAAAATAGCCCCATCTCATGGCTTAGCTCCAATGGTCTGTCCTATCATAACTTTTATCTATATCTTTAGGTTGGCCAATTAGAAATAACTTCAGCAGGCCCTCACATATTTCTCGATGAAACACATACAGTATATCTATTTCTTAGTGTGAGAGCTCCTTATCATAAACAGTTTCTTATTCTGAGAGCTATTCTTCTCATGCCAACTCGTGGTTTGTATCAGTAGCATGAGGCTGAAGTTTCAGTAATTGTACGGTGACAAATGGAAGTTGTATCCTCTGCTATAAGAAGCCCAGTTCTGTAAAAGCTTTAGGCAAAATTCACATGTAAGATAATGTGAGCTTGCATTTTCAGTGCTTATGTGATTTTACTTAGACTTGACAAAAGAGGATAACAGATTTTTCCTACTTTGAATAGCGTAATATTTAACATTTGGGACTATAAGTTTCATTTGACATCAAGCTTCACTGCCAACAAATGAAATATTTTTCTAGGATCGCTATTAGGACAGAAGTTAGTATTTTTAGTTTGAGAAAAGGTGTTTCACGTGGCTGATGACCTTGCATTTGATTAGACATGTTACATTTGATAATGACATATATTGGTATATATAAATAGCAACACCTTTGCTATAATGTTCGTCTCTATTTGCATAAATATTGATCAATGCATGTTGCTCTAATTTCTGCCGCTAGTATTGCTTAAAACCCTAATTTTTCTTTTCTTTTCTTTTTGTTGCACTATTTGTGTGCAGGAGTTTTATGCTTTAAAGAGAAGATGTTCTTGTCAGGATGGAAATTGCTTGAAGTGCTTTTGTTTTGTTGCCGTACGTATAGTGGCTTCTAGATAATTTCCTTATCCTTCCTTAGGTTTGCTTATACACAAGTTGCTACTGGTTAGTCATAGTTGATTAACATGGCATCCCAATTTTCAGAATGACTTTCATTTTACCATTGATTTCAAATGTAGTGATTTGCGTCTAGCCTATCAATCTTTCGCCTGTTGCCTATATCATAGATTCTAAGGTTCTTCAATTTTAATTAATAGAAAGTATTGATGGAGATTTTTTCCCTTAATATTGGGATTTGTCTCTAATTTCTCTGTAGCCAGTGCTAGTTCTGATTTATTATATGCAAATAGCTGAATTGAAGTTGGTGAATTTAGGTGCTGGTTCATAGGCTGAAGAAATTAAGTACCTCATACAAAAGACTGACAAACCAAGCTAACAACTTAACTTTTCCTGCCACCTTTGCGTTAGATGAGACCACTTCATGACATATTAAGCTGTCAACTACCTAAGTGGTCTTATACTAATACTGCATTATCTGGAGCAAAGGAAACATTTTTTAGGCTATCACTATTTGGTACGTGTTCACAAATTTCCTTCTTGGACAAGAGTTAACTGCTTTTGAACTTAACACCTATTTTTCAATTAAAAAAACTGCAAAAGTGCTTAGTTCTACTCCTTTGAGCAATTCCTTCGTTCACTCAGAATGAATACGGTTAGATTGTGCTGGATGTTGCCAATGAATAGTAACACAAAAACTACAAAATGAAATTTCCTGTTTAAACCTTGAACCAGATATACCACTTATGAGATAAAAAAAGTCAAATTTTATTCCTACATTTTGAATTTGATGAGAATATTCTTTTTGAATTTTGATGAGAATATTCTTACTCCTTTGAGCAATTAAACTTCACCACTTTGGGCCAAGTGGCCTAATGCTTCTTCCAAGTGCTGACATCTTCTTAACAAGTTCTACTTTGCGCAAAATATAATGTTCAAAGTGTAATAAGCATACTTGAGAATATCTATTATGTACTTAAGATGATTGTTATGTGATATTTATTCTTTTCAAAAGCTTATAGTTATATTGGATATTTCTCAGCCTTCAAATGTTTCAGGTCAAAAAGGAAGAAAAAAATGCTAGAAGAACAGTGCTTAACAGCGTGGTGGGAACTTTGGACCTGACAATCCGACAATTTGTACAAAGGGAGAGATACCCAGGGGTACCAGCTTAAATTTTTTTTTGGTTGAATCTTAAATTGTAATGCATCTGCTTTTGTTCTGTGCTGTGATTGGGGTTAAATGTTTGGCTCTGACAATTGGTATTTGAATCTATTGCAACTTTGCATATGTTGTCCTGTTCAAATAGTGGGGATGCCTACATGCTTTTGTTTCTTTTTCTGGAAAGATTCTATTCTGTCTTTTTCATTGTATCACCCCCCCCCCCCCCCCCCACACACCCGAAAAAAGAATTCTTCAGTAGGAAAAAAGGAAGAAGACAAGCTTGAGCTGTATTTTTTCCTTTCTGTTAAACTGGAGGTAAATGTGTACTGGTTTGTGCTGGACCCGCTGAATCCCTCTTCCTCTCATTGTCTCCAGGAAATCAAAAGGTTATCTGCTGTATTGGCACGTCAAGATCCCTTTGATTCACATAAATATGCTTACATTGCAAATGTTTGTGTTGCAAAGTTTGCTCGACGTCAGGGTATTGCTTCAAATATGATACATTTGGCTGCTGATGCGGCTTCCTTACAAGGTGCCTTGTTTCAGCTTTAAACCTTTTAAAGTGCTCTTCATACGAATTTACCTGTTCAGAATTGCCGTCCCTCTTAATTAATTTCGCTAAACTACTAATCTTATTTTCTGCGTGTACAAGCAGGTTTCAAGCAACTATTTGTTCATGTAAATGCAGACAACATACCTGGCCAGGAGCTATACAAAAAAACTGGCTTTAAGGTTAGCTTTCAATCCGTTTCCATATGCTGAGCATCTTATTGCTATTGTGTAGTGCAGTATATCTTTGTATGTGAATGATTATCTTTTATTAGCATTTTTCCCATTTTATGATTAGTGCAACAATTGTTTCCGTTAGTGTGTTTTTTAATCATCCCAAGAGTTGAAGTCAGTGCTATTGGTGACCGTAAAACATTGTTAATAGACTGTTAACCTTATCCAATTTCAGTTGCGAGGGACCAGAAAATGAGTTTTATCAAATAAAACTCTTTCTTTCCACATTTTTAGAGAAAATAAGTTGGAATATGAAGGACGCCAGAACGCCGATAAAACTTGTGGAAATAAAGCCACACGAGGTTAGAGAAACCCAAGTTTCATTAGTTTGTAGGAGCTATTATATCTTGTCACTTGGCAACACATCATACTCAAAAAGTATAAATTTTGCGCATAGCATAAAGCAGCTGTTCGTGGAGTTCTATTTTGTGATTTCCTTCACTTCATTTAATTTGAGCTTTGTTCTTTGTGAATGAGTTCATAATGTTTGAAGCCTTGTTTATATCGCGCTTCATAAGTCATAATCTATGCTTTAGATAAATTCATTTGGAAGTGTATTCTGGTCATATCACTTCAGTAAACAATGTTATTCATTCAAGGAGAAAAATGAGTTTAAGATAATATATACTATAAAAAACTAGCGTTTAATGGTGGCATTCATTCTAGGAGCAAAAATTGTTAAATGTAAACTCTACGAAACGAGCCCTTACACTTTTGATACTGCTACATTACAAAACCCAAGAGTTTAATTATGTGCAGTAATAGTATACAGATTTTAACCGGTTAAGTTGACCTAAAACAAGAGGTAACTCTTCATAGAAAGTCTGACATCAAACCTGATATGATAACCTTGAACATGCATTGAGTAATAACTTACTATTAGCCGGTTAAATTGAACAGATGGTGTAATTTTTTTTTTTTACAATGTATAACTTAAATCCTTTTGAAAATGCTTACTTCATTTACCTTGTTCTGTTTGATAAGCAATTCTTTGACGCATAAAAGAGGCGTCTTTTGACTTGCTCTGTCATTCTATGCAGACTGTGGAAGAAGCTTCGTCGTCTCTATCAAACGAACAGAGATTACTTATGTCCTTGGAATTATAAGTTCCATTGCTACTTCACTTTCTGACTAAGAGGATGTGTTAGTTTGTATATTTACATGGTCTGAAGCCTATTGTAGGTTGATATATGTATCTTTGGGTAGAAAATTAGTTGGTTACAAGAGAATGTAATATTTGTGTAGAAAGTTGTATTATTTGTTTGCTCAATTAGTAGTGAGTGAAAGCTGTGTTATATGGATTAGGGAACGGATACGTATTGGATACGCGTTATTTAAGTATCCAATACAAGCGCGTCCAGTTTAATTTTTAGTGTATTTTAAAGAATTTAGATTAGGTATTTTGTACTCGTATCAGACATTTCGACATGAATACGTTATAGACAAATGAAGAATTCATGTAACATTAAGCTAAGAAATGTGAGCACGTGATTTTTGCCCTACAGGAGAATTATTCCCACAAACTAAAATAAAAGACTTTATTTGTGTTTGTGTGTGATTTTTGTGTTATTTCTCGTATTTACTTGCATTTCCTTACGCGTGTTATTTGTTGAACTAATATAAAATACAAAAAATATATGTTGTGTTTATATTTTTAGATTTTATTAAGAGAAATTAAGTTTTTACAAAATCACAAAAATAATACGTTTTACATTCTTTAACACTTAAAGGTCTAGCTATTGATTTATTTTGATTAATATTTAATTGTGTGTAGAAGTTAATTAGTAAGTTAATTTGATTTTTTGTAAAGTAGTTTAGAATTTTTGGATTTTTAATAAGGGAAAAAGGCTAAAATTATACCCCTACTATAGAAAATTAGTCACGTTAGTATCCCGTTCTACTTTACGGCTAAAATTATCCTTACCGTTAACAAAGTATGCAAAATTGTCCCTACCGTTACTAAAGTAGATAAATTTGTACTTAAATCTAACAAATTTGGGAAAAGGCCAAAAAAGTACCCCCTACGTATGTGGAGGATTTTAAAGACCAATGGGGAATATCAGTCCACTTGATTCTTCTCTGAGAAGAAGTACTGCTTTGCGATATTGATGAAGATGAGAGAAATAGAGTCGAGCAAAGGAGAAAGAAAGAGGCAAAGACGATGAATTTGAGCTTGAAACCTAGGTTTATTCGACTGAGATTGTTTTTAGGTGGATGGATTATTAAATGGGGCGGGTTATTATATGGGGCGGGTTGTAATAGTCTACTTGACAGTTTATTAGTTAGTTGACACATTATTAAGAGGGACTCGGTTGCCATGTAGGAGCTCCATTAGATTTGGGTACTATTTCTCCTACTTTAATAACGGCGTATATTGTTTTAGCCCGAAAGTAAAACGGGGTATTAACATGGATAAATTTCAATATTAGGGGTACTTTTTTTGCCTTTTCCCAAAATCTGTTAGATTTAGGTACAAATTTATCTACTTTAGTAACGGTAGGGACAATTTTGCATACTTTGTTAACGGTAGGGATAATTTTAGCCGTAAAGTAGAATGGAGTACTAACGTGACTAATTTTCGATAGTAGGGGTATAATTTTGGCCTTTTTCCCTTTTAATAAATTAGGAAGTAAAAAGGAAAAGGATATAAGTGGAAAATGAAGAGAAAAACGAAATGGGCCATTTTAATTTGGACTAAAGACCAGGCCCAAAACATCCCTATGCCTGGACAAGTTGGCCCGTATCTGAGATTAACCAAACGACACCGTTTTGGCGTCTCAGATCTCGGCCCAACATTCCATTCAATCCAACGGTCGAGATCATGTCCCCTTACCCGTCTAAATAACCCGATCCACTACCAGCCTTTTAGCCGCCTCCGTATTTCCCCCAACGACCTCATTTCCACACCAAACGACCCCGTTCTGGCTTTATCAACTAATCCAAGCCATTAAGATCATTCGATCTAACGACTCGTATTAATCGATCTAATTTAATGTACCAATATTCCCCCCAAACCCCCGTTGCCCACTTCATTCCCAAACGACCCCTTCGTCTATGAAAGAAACGAACCAGAACCCTAACCGCCACCGTCCCCCGCCTACCGAAAATCGCCTCACGGCGGTTCCAGTAGGCCAAATGCCACCATTTTTACACCCTGAGATCCCTATAACCTCCCCGTCCCAACCCCCATATCGGCTAATTTTGAATCCCTACCAATCGGCTCGAATCTCAAATCAGAGAATCAAGCGGAACCCTAGCCGCCTTCGATGACCACCAAATTCATACCCTATGACCGCTAGACTCCCCTCACCACTAGAACGATCATATTTTCCTTCAAAACAAACCCAAAAACTTTGAATCTTGATTTCAATTTAAGAACACTAGCCGCCGCCACAAAAACCCGGTGGCGGCGCCACCTCCCTTTGACTCTGAATCCACCTCCCATCACTACTAGACCTCCCTCACGCCAAATCCCATACCCGTTTCCCTCGAATCCCGTCAAAGTTGTTCGAATTTCAAAACACAGAAGAGTCGAGCCCTAAGGGATCTTTAGACTAAAATTGGACTTTAGTCGCGTGTTTTCTTTATTGGAAACACGCGATTAAGGTCCATTTCAGTCGAAACCAAAAAGACGAGGATTGTCCAGTGTTTTGTTTCGTTTGACTTCCGAGTATTCTTTCAATTCTCTTTCCTTTTTCTGTTATTTTTGTAATTTCCATTTTAAATTTTCAGTACCTTGCTCTTCTTTCTTCATGTTTTAGTTTTTGTCTCTGTGTTGAGCTAAACCCCTTCATACGAGATTAGTTCTTCACAATGTGTGAATTGTTTAGTCAGTAGTCATTGAATCAAATAGCTTGTTCACTCAAATGGCATGAATTGTTTGTTTGTTATGCTGTTATCATGAATTTGTCAATCTCTTTAAGCTTTTCTGTTTGTTCCTTCCTTTATGTTTCTAAAATGTTAGTATGTATGGTTGGTCTCTCTAATTCTTGTTTGCTCTCTTTCATACTAATCAGTTGTTCATAGATCGCCTGTTTGAATATGTAATTTCCCAGTTGTTTTCCTATTACTGTTAATCTCACTACATTTAATCTGCTTTGCTTGATAATAATTTAGAAATGTAATTCGTTTCAGATGTAGTAGTTATTCCCTTATACATGTTCCAATCCTAACCTTGTTAGTTCAATAGAATTTTTGTCCTATTTCAATGGTTTTCATTTTTTATGCCATTTTTTGATTTGGTTTAAGTCTCTAGCTTGGTTTGTTGATTGAATACATAAATTCGAATTGATTATAGGTGTTGTAGTTTAGCTGATTAATTAGATGGATTTAGTTATAGCTGATGGGCAGTGAGTGCAACAGTTTCAGGGGTAATTTAGGATGTCTAGCTTCAAGGAATGAAAAGGGGACTAGTTAGTGAAAAGGACAGCTTTTAGAACACCTTTACTTAATAAAAAATCAGAAATAGTAGGTTAATGATAAAAAGGCTAAAGGGTTCACATAGTAAGGGAATATAGAGCTGAAAAGGATAAGATTTGAATAGAAAGGGGGATTACTAGTGGATTCATCTTGGTTAAAAGACTTTTAGGAACTGGAAAGTAAAATATAGGGGTAATAATAAAAGGTCAAAAGTTCAGTCAAAAGAGAATGAACAGACTAGAAAGTGGGGAAGGAGGGGAACCGATCATTTTTAAGCCATAGGAAGACTGTAAGAGTTAGTTTTCTTGGTTATATAAGAAAGGTTTCAGAATAGGAAGTGGAGGAGATTTTCCAGCCTTTGAAAAATCAGAGAGAATTTTAGAAAAGAGTGAGATTTTGACTGGTCTTAAAAACCTTAAAGATTAGTGCATTCAGAATTGCAAGTTGAAGATTACTCCCATAGTTTCAATCTATTCCTTTTTTCCATCTGAGTGTTCAAAGTCAGAAATTGGTGGCTTTGCAGCTGTTCCTCTTTTATTTTGATTGTGATTGCAAATTGGTATTAATGGGGTTCCAATTGGTGGTGCAGTTGAGCCGTTCTTGAAGTTGCTACTAGTTTCTTTAAGTTTTTTGCTTGGTTAAACTACTCTTGGAATTTTCCGGCATTGTTCGATATCCGGTTTGTCGTTGGTTGTTGAAACTGCTTGCTTGTTGTGTTGTGAGCTACTACTGATCTCTTCTTTCTTCATTTTCCGCTGTTGAATTCCAGGTATGCATTCGAAACACAGCCGATGTAACAGCTTGAATCGAGAAATCAGATTTTAAAATGAAATGCTATTGTGGAAATCATACTAAAAATAAATATTAGATCATTCATACCTATTTAGCTTCTTCTCTTAATTTGTATCGATTTTGTATAATTCTGACAAAATTTGAGCTGCATTAGGATTAGCTAATTTGAACTTGGGACTGTATTAAACCCTTGGGCTATCAAATAACAGACTGCTAAGGCTAATTAGAGAACTATGCTGAATCTTGAACTAATGGTTTAATTTATTTTTAGCTATTTCTATTGATGTAGTATAGTTTGAATTGCATAAGTTTTTCCGTCTGATTTCTCCTTAACTCATTCATAGTTAAGCAAACAAGGTAAATAAAAATGCTTATCAGGCCCATTGCGTTTGGATCACTGTTGGTTGGTTCACACTTAGGATAATTTATCATATACATTTGGTTAGTCGTAAAAAACATACACTGTTAAAAAATTGGTCTTTTGAATCATGAAGGGTAAGACCAAGTTGATATTTCTCGTTAGAACAAATACTCTATAGACGTCAGTGCCAGTTCGATTTTGGTCATATAGTTCAAGCTCGCTGATTAATGTCGAATTAAAAGCAGTGAAAATTCAAGATAAATAATTTTACATCTAATAATGAATCATCTTGAACTAGTTTTCGTGACACAGTGATTAATCTGATTAGTTTATATCTTCCCACCAACCATTAGTCCTAGTTTAACAAGTCACAAATGTAATATCGTCTTACATAGGTTTAATTGGAAATAACCTCAACGAACATTTTAAATGAATCGATTTTTTTTAGTTCGATAGTCATCCTAATCGGCATAGGCTAAAATAAGTGACCCGGGCACAT
>JASVEL010014224.1:0-122029 GCA_032618575.1 Nicotiana noctiflora | reverse complement strand
ATGTTTGATCTGCATACTCATTAGGAGCCTGGGTCCAGATCGAGATTAGGCCCATTTCATTTAAATATTTAAATATATAATTTTAACTTGATAAAAGCGGTTTAGAATTGATAAAAGCACATAATTTATAACATATATTCAAATTAGATATTTAGCCATCTATAATAGTTTAAGCGATCATGCTAGAACACGGGATCCGAGGGTGCTTAACACCTTCCCTCGAGTCAACAGAATTCCTTACTTAGAATTTCTAGTTCGCAGACTTCATTTGGAAAAGTCAAAATTTTCCTCGATTTGGGATTTTAAGTAAATCGGTGACTTGGAATACCATAATTTATTCTAAGTGGCGACTAAAATAAATAAATAATCCCATTTGGAATATTGTATCTTCAAATGAAAAAACTCCCTCGCATTTACCCTCCGGGGTATGGTGCGTAAAAAGGAGGTGTGACAGCTCTGGCGACTCTGCTGGAGAAAAGAATCCAGAACCACTGGTTCATAGTTTAAGAATTCGAGCTTTGAATAATTATTGTGTTTGGCTTATTTATTATCTGATCTTCATTATATGTTTGTCTTAAATGTGCAAAGTGTTGCTTTTACCTCTTTGATATTTTGTGAACTGTATATAAAACTGCGCTGATACACATTTCTCCTCTAAGCCTTCTGGAATTTAAAATTGGGCATTTGCTTGACATAGCCCGCTTTCTTTGAGATAGCGAGGTGCTTGGAACCCGGTAAAGGATTTTAGTCACACATATTTTAGGTGGGGAACACCACCAGTTAAGCTGGAAAGCAATGCTACCGGTACACTGACCCTCATCGGCTCGAGTTGTCCGCTCGAGTAAGCTAGTCTCCAACATGATGTTAACTTAGAATAACAAAGCCTAATGACCGCATCCATAGTAGGAACATCTATTTACATCATGCGCATTTTGAATTAGGAGACCCAACACAGGGGTTGGGTCTGTCTAGGACAGGTGTGCCTGAAACGAAAAAACCACCATGATGCATCCTTTTTGTGCATTTATTTGTTTCGGACCTGCATTGGTGACTGGCTTATTTGAAAATAAAAGAGAAAAAAGGGGGGTTTGAAGAAAAGGAAAAATAGCAGTGTATAGGGCTAAGAGATTTAATCACATGTCTTGAAAGTACCAACGCCCAAATAATACCGAAACCCTGTTAAATTATGAAAAAAAAAATGAAAAGAAGAGGTTTCATTTTTTAAAATAATATAGTTTGTTTAGTTGAACTACACAAGTTTGATTCTCACCGGATGTTGGATACGTAGGCAGCCCATATCGGGCTCAACTCCTTATGTTTTTCAAAGAAGAAAAAAAGTGTGTTAAATTTAGGGCGTAAATAAATGTCTTAAGTCAAGGTAACACCATTCTTGGGAAAACAGCCAAATGCCTCCAAAAGGGCGCCGGAGGACTTGTGTTGCAAGAACCGCTACCTATGTGTCATATCGAATTCTGTTACACAGCCTTCAAATCTTCTTCAAGTGGTGAAAGGCCGTGTTAACAAGATCAGATTTTTGAAAAAACAAAATAGTAGCAATAAGCAAATTTTCTCTTAGGCTTAGGAAAGTTTTATGTTTTATTTTTTCATCTTTTCTTAGGATCAACATGGTTTCCCCGCAAAGAATTGGTTAAAAAGGGGCAAGAGATGAAACACCTCCTATGTTTATGATTCGAGATGAGACTCCGAGCTTTCTCTGTGATTGGTGGGCTAATTTTGCTACTTGGGAACGAAATCAAGTCTTCAAGCACCTCATATTTCTTTTAGACATCATGGGAATTGAGCCGAACATGGATCTGAATGGGGCCTTGGTGAGTTTCTAGGACTCAACAAATAATGTCTTCAGATTCAAAGATTGCAAAATGACACCCACCTTAGAAATCTTTACAGGAAGAAACCCGTCGCTCCCAGAAAAGTGGGTGTGAATAACTTTTTGAAGAAATTAGGCCTCCGTAGAATCCCAATAAGTTGCTTAAACGAAGGTTGGGTTCCCTTGGAATACCTTTACGATAGGTTTGGTGACAAGAAAGGATTTGAGAAATTCTCAACCGTGGCGTTCGTCAACCAATTGAGTTACGACGCCTGGGGAGATTTGAGAACCTTCGCCTTCACGATTGCTTTTCTAAGGACCATTGTTTTTCCCGAGTGTGATGGGCGTATCAGAGTTCGTTTATCAATAGTGGTCTCATATTTGCAAAGTAGCGAAGAATACACTATTCTTCCTATGATCTTAGAGGACATTTTTCGAGAATTAACTCGATGCCAAGAAGGTGGAGATTACTTCGAAGGATCTAACATCTTGCTGCAAATATGTTTCATAGAGCATCTCTATCATCACCCGATCGTGATAAATTTCAACGTAGATTGGCTGAACTACATTCATTGCCATCCAAGCAGGGCAGAATGTTGTAATCTTTCGAACGGATTAAAGGCCTGGCAGGAATTACTTAGTTTCTTGAAAGCAGAAAAACTCACTTGGAACTATTATTGGTTCCCTTGTGCTAAGGTTATGCACATTTCAACGTATTGCCCATTCTACATACTAATGGGTTTCAAGGGTTTCCAGCCATACACGTCATGCGCCAGTTAGGGAGAGAACAGAAGAGACCCCCGACCGAAGATATGCGTCCATTCGTGTGGGAATTCACAATAGAGGAACTCCCAAAGGAATCTTATGCACAAAAGGTTTGGTTTGGTAGTTGATTCTCTGACACCGATGAAATGGTGGCCGCCCGAGAACAAGGAGAAGTAAGCTTCACATACCTCGAGTGGTTCCACAACCAGGTGATACCCGAACAAAGAGCAGAAAGGTCTATAAAGTATGCAGTCGATTGGGAAAGGGATATAGAGTCCAGAGTCAAGAAGGCTAAAAGTGAAACGGCACGAGAATTTCAATCTCTAATTGACACCCTGAGAGAGGATAAAGGAATAGTGGAAGCAACCATAGACATACAACAAGCTGATTTCGATCAGGAAAGGGTTGATTGGGCACAAGAAAGGCAAGCAGTCCAAGCCCAAATTCAAGAGATAAAGTCGACCGTAGAGAGGTCAAGAAGGAGTCGGGCTGATGAGTTACTCATACACAACTTGGAAAAGAAAGCCCTCGAACATCGAGAAGACTTGGAGAAAGTGGAAGCCACTCTAACCACGATTCAGGCCAGATGGAGGAGGGGAGCACAACAACGAGCACTTTATCTGCAACAAATAAAAAAAGATTATGAGGGGATCATCACCGACCTAAGGGGGACAAATACCACTCTCAAGGAGCGGGTTTTTAAACAAGTTCGGGATGCTAGGACAGATAGAGACAGTGGCTACAACTTGATGGCATGGATGGAAAAACAAATGGATAAGCTCATGGACCAACTCACCGGCAACGCTCAGATATTGAGGACAAAGAATCAACAGATAGAGCGACTGCTTAGGGAAAAGGACAGGATCCTGGGTAGAATCAAAGAAATTGTGCACTACATCACCATGAGATGCCTAACATGTGAGCAGATTCCCCGTACTACCCTCTTTTCTTCAGTTGTGGGATATGTCCACCAAATCATGGAAGATTTGAGAAGTTTGCAAAGGGATCTTACGTCGAAACCTGCGGCAAGGCCGAACAATGCCACACAAACACAAAAGTTGAAAGCTCTGAAACATGCTTAGTAGAGTCTGTATTTTCGTTATCTTTTTAGAGTTTGTTGTCCATTTGAAGTTTGTATTTCCCTCTTTTACATAAAAGTCTCTAGTTTTCATTTTATTCACGAAAGTAATAGTTTCGTAAGCAGAATATTTTGACAATAAAAAATCAAAAAAAAGTGATATCTTTTATTTTCTACATTCGCGATACTCGAACTACGCTCGATCTAATTCATGTGGGGACATGATACGGAGGCAATCCACATAAGATTCAACCACCATTAAAAAAATAAAAAAGGGAGGGAAGGAAAAATCAAAGGAAAGTTTGGATGGAATGATGCATTGCAACCAATTCAATACATGTAGAAACCCACTTAACTATATAGGTGCATCATACCCCAACGTTAGATTACCTATCTGTTATTTGTTTCAAACTAACCGTTTGTTTGCTACGATCCAAGTTTTATAGAAAGGTGTTTGGTTTAGTGGTATCCTGGCCTCGCATTCATACTTTACGAGGTCGAAAGGAAGTGTTCAACCATCCGTCGCAAACTCAAGAAGAAATGTTCACACTTACTTCACAAGGTCTAAAGGAAGTATAAAAATGTCTTCGGAAATCACTCCACCAATAATTCCTCTTTCAGAGGAGAGTTCAATCACGGCCATCCCAACTTCCGAATCAGCAACAACTAAGGAGAACAGAATCCTATGTCTCCGCATATTAGAAATGTGGGACGCCTGAATAGCGGAAGAGAACTGCCAAGCATAATCCATGGATTCCCCGAACTGGTTCCTAGAACATGTGGGACCTCCAACGTCCCTATCATCTACCCAACTACCC
Source organism: Nicotiana noctiflora (assembly GCA_032618575.1). Taxonomy (NCBI): domain Eukaryota; kingdom Viridiplantae; phylum Streptophyta; class Magnoliopsida; order Solanales; family Solanaceae; genus Nicotiana; species Nicotiana noctiflora. The sequence goes on along the minus strand of JASVEL010014224.1, from coordinate 117,540 downwards.
CATTCAGGTATCCTACCATGTCATCTCACTTTGCCGGATCACCTTCTGAGTCTCACCCCCAGGTGTCGGCAACCGGTGCAACCTTAAACACATTCATCGCACCAGCTTGCCTAGCTGCGGCACAACCCACTTTGCACAGGCCTAACTGTGACTCTTCCTTGTTCACTTTCCAAGCACCATCTTTCTCATTGGAACCTACCTGGTTTACTACCAATGCATACCCTCATCATCCTCAATACGACTTTGTACCTGGGCTCAACCAAAATCCCAGGGTGTCCGAACAGGATGAGATGGCCAAAAGAATGAGAAGCCTCGAGCAAATTTTGAAGAACATGCAGGGTTTGAGGGGGCAGAAGAGTGTCTCAAATGCAGATCTATGTATGTTCCCGCAGGTCCATTTGCCGTCAGGTTTCAAAACACCTAAATTTGAAAAGTATGACGGGCACGACGAACTCATCGCCCATTTAAAGAAGTATTGCCACCAGTTGCGAGGAGCCGATGGCAGGGAAGAGTTATTAATAGCATATTTTGGAGAACGCCTGATCGGTATCGCTTCAGAATGGTTCATGGATCAAGACATCTCCCGCTGGCACATATGGGATGATCTTTCTCGAGATTTTATTCGGCAGTTCCAGTACAACATTGACATCGCGCCAGATAGGAATTCTCTAGCAAATCACAAGAAGAAGTCCTCAAAGAATTCAGGGAATACGCTATTAGATGGTGCGAGCAAGCTTCGAGGGTAAAACCTCCCATGGAGATAGAAATGTTCACCATATTCTTGTAAGCCAAGACTCTGATTACTTCCAGAACATGATGTCAACCATGGGAAAGCCTTTCGTAGAGGCGATCAAAATCGGGAAAATGGTAGAGAATGGTCTGAAAACAGCAAGGATTTTGAGCCAGGCAGCCATAAGAGCAACCTCCCAAGCCATCCAAGGTGGGTTCAGAGGAACAACAAGGGGGAAGTAAAAAGAAGAAACATCCATGGTAGTATCAGGAACGAGAGAATATCGTAACCCCATGCCTCATTTTTCAGAAAGAGCCCCGCAATACTACTACCCTCATCAAGATGCGGCCTACGCTTCTGAGCCTTACATGGTTATGAACGCTCAACCCTATGGCCGGCCACAACAACAAATCAATCAAAACCAAGATCTACCTCCCAGAAACTAGCCTCCTTACAGAAACCACTATAATGCCCAACCACCCCAAAATAACTTCCATCACCGGGAACCTCCTAGGAGACAAACCTTCACCCCCATCGATGAACCATATTCTGAGTTGCTCCCTAAGCTTGTCCAAATGGGTCTCCTACAACCCATATCTCCAAACGGGCAGAACCTAAAATCACCGTCATATCAACGGGGTGTTAGATGCGCCTATCATTCAAGGGAAGAAGGGCACGATACAAATAATTGATAGAATCTGTAAAGAGCAGTTGAGGATTGGATAGAACAGAGAAAGATAGTGGTAAGGGATGAGGAGGTCCCAAACGTGACTAATAATCCTTTTTCCGCTCACAATAATGAGCCACTGATCGGGATGATCTGTGAGGACAAGGAGTTTGATCCCTCCATGAAGACCATAATTGTTATCATTGACCCAGAGAGAAAGCCTACGACATCCCTGAGGCAAGAGAAAGGGGAAAAGAAGATTGAGACTACCAAGGCTGAGATTGAAAGGAAGTTTGAAACCAAAATGGCGGCGTGAGTGCTTCCCAAAAATGAGGTTCTCTATGTTCCGCGAGGTAGCCCAGAGAAGCCGCAGAGGGTCGTATTGAAAAGAGGAGTACCGATGTGTGTACCGAAGGGGGCCTATGAGGTCCGGGGAATGGTTAAACCACCTCGTCTGAATGAACGAATGGTTATCGAACGCATGCCACAAAAACCAATAACGGACCCGTCCACAATGCCTTGGAATTATCAACGAACATTGATTACCTACAAAGGCAGTGAGGTAATAGAGGAGCTTTCGGGAAATACTTATGTTGAGAAGTATTCGGACATATGAGAAGTGAAAAATGCTACATGGAAACGCTTCCTGCCTAAGAAGCCTGTGACCGCTGAAGAAGCGGAGGTCTTCTTCTAGAAGATGAAAATGCCCGACTTTGAGGCGGTAGATTAGTTGCGCAAGCACCCTGATCAAGTGTCCATGCTATCCTTACTCATGAGTTCATCTGAGCATCAAAAGGTCCTGCTGAAGACCTTGAATGAAGTGCATGTGCCGGTTGAGACTTCTGTAGATCAACTAGAAAGAATGGCGGAATGGTTTTTTGCAGTCAACCAAATTTCCTTCAGTAAGAGTGATTTGCCCCTAGAAGGGCCCACATATAACAAAGCCCTGCAATTAACAGTCAAATTCGAAGGTTACTACATGTAAAAGGTTATGGTGGCTGAAGGTTCTGGGGTAGGCATATGCCCACTCTCAACTTTACATCGCATAGGAATTGGGACCGAAAGAATTCAACCTAACAATGTGTGTAAGGGCTTTTGATGGCATAAAAAGGGACACAATTGGAGAAATAGATTAGATTCTGACCATTGGCCCGATGGAGTTTGAAATAACTTTCCAAGTTTCTCGACATGGACACGTCGTACAACTTTCTTCTGTTGAGGCCATGGATTCATGCGGCCGCGGCTGTACCTTCTACCCTTCACCAAATGGTAAAGTTGCATGAGGGCCAAGAGATCATGGTCCACAGGGAAGATGAGCAATCAATCTATCGAGACCCTCAGTACCATGCCTTGAAGCAAGAGAAGGAAGCAAGGACATAGTTTATCACGCCTTCGAAATTGTGGTGGCCGACTAGTATGAAGAAGGGGAACCTTGTCCCCAACATTTCCTTTCTAATGCGTCGATCATGGTGGCTAAAGAAATGATCCGACGGGGTTTCAAACTAGGGAAGAGACTTGAAAAATAATTAAATGGGATAAAAGATCCTAGCACTTTACCCTCCACTAAGAAGCTCTTTGGGATAGGATTTCACCCTACCCCAGAAGATGAAACATGGGCTAAGGAAAGGAAGAAAGAAGGGTGGATTCTTCCATAGCCATTGCCACATTTGTACAAGACCTTTGCCAAGCCTAGATATGTTGAAGAAGATGACGAGGTCTTCATGGCAGAGGAAATAGAAGATATATGTGAGGCCATGAAGAAAATGCTTTATGAGACCCACATGGTTGAGCCAGGGGAAGGGACTAGCAACACTGAGGTGCTCTACATGGGGCCAAATGCTAAAAATTTGGAGGCTACACCGTTCCCAGTCAGGCGAAAGTCCGGGTAGACTTGTCCTGCCATCTTTCGTGCATCACGAGTTACCTAGGGTGTAACTTGGATGTTTCCTTCTGTTTCCTGTTTTTAATTTCCTCAAATGTAAACCCTTTTATCTTCCCAATTCCAAGGAATAAAATCAGTATTTCATCATTTTTATTTTTCTTTATTCTTTCTGATTTTCGCTATTTTTCTTTTATCTTTTCTTTTCAGTAATAATAATGTGGCTTTAAATAACATGACATGCTTGTGGACTTCATGCCCAGATCTAAACACGATGTCTAATTGAAAAATAATAAACCAAGAATTGGAATATGATGAAGAAGAGGCTTTTAGGGAAATAAACCGAGAACTGGAACACTTTGAGAATAAACCTAAGACGAACTTGAATGATACAGAACCTGTTAATTTGGGAACTTTCGAAGAAATCTGAGAGACCAAAATAAGTATTCACATAGATGAGAAAACACGGGATGCAATAATTCAACTCTTGTTTGATTTTAAAGATGTGTTTGCTTGGTCATACGATGACATGCCAGGACTAGGTGTTGATCTAGTGGTGCATAAATTGCCAATCTACCCTGACCGAAGAAGAGGAAGCTCAAGACTGATGTCAGTGATAAGATCAAAGAAGAAATTACAAAGAAGTTGAAATCAGGGGTAATTCGGGTGGTCCAGTATACCACGTGGCTGGCTAATGTTGTTCCTGTGCCAAGAAAGATGAAAAAACTCAGGTGTACGTGGATTACCGAGATTTGAATAGGGTGAGTCCCAAAGATAACTTCCCCTTGCCCAATATCCACATACTTGCTGACAACAGTGCTAAACATGAGATACAATCCTTTGTGGATTGTTATGCGGGATATCACCAGGTGTTGATAGATGAGGAAGACGCCGAGAAAATTGTTTTTACTACACCTTGGGGTACTTACTATTATCGAGTTATGCCATTCGGTTTGAAGAACGCCTGAGTGAAATACATGAGGGCCATGATTGCTATCTTCCATGATATGATGCACCAAGAGATAGATGTGTATGTGGACGACATGATCATCAAGTCCAGGACTCAAGACAATCATGTTAGAGACTTGAGGAAATTTTTTGAGAGGTTGTGAAAGTACGATTTAAAGTTGAATACGGCTAAATGCGCCTTCGGAGTCCCATCAGGAAAACTTCTGGGTTTCATAGTCAGCAGGAGAGGTATCGAGTTGAATTCGATGAAGATAAAAGCTATCTGGAACCTACCTCCTCCAAGGACAAAGAAAGAAGTAATGAGCCTTTTGGGTAAATTAAACTACATCAGCCGGTTCATCGCTCAATTGACTTCCACGTGTGAACCCATATTCAAGTTTCTAAGGAAAGATGCCGCAATCAAATGGATAGTTGAGTGTCAAGAGGCTTTCGACAAGATCAAAGAATATCTTTCGAATCCTCCGGTTTTGGTTCGGCCAGAACAAGAGAGAACTCTGTTTTTGTATCTGAGAGTCTTATAAAACTGTTTTGGCTGTGTCCTCGGGCAGCATGATGCAATGGGAAAGAAAGAACAGACGATCTACTACTTAAGCAAGAAGTTCACTAATTATGAAGTCAAATACACCTTGTTATAAAGGACGTGTTGTGCTTTGATATGGGTCGCTCAGAAGTTAAGGCACTATCTCCAGGCTCACACCACTCACCTCATTACCAGGTTGGATCCTTTGAAGTACATATTCCATAAACCAATGCCTACCGGATGATTGGCGAAATGGCAGATTCTGCTTACTGAGTTCGACATAGTCTACGTCACCCGCACGGCAATAAAAGCCCAAGAATTGGCAGATCACTTGGCTGAAAACCCGATTGATGAGGAGTACCAACCATTGAATACTTACTTTCCAGATGAGGAGGTAAACACAATAGAAGCAGTCCCTGAAGACGCCAACGCTTGGAAAATGTTCTTTGATGGGGCGGTAAACACCAAAGGAGTAGGGATTGGGGCAATCTTGATCTCTCTCGCCGATCAGCACTATCCGACTACGGCTAGGCTCCGTTTCTTTTGCACGAACAATACGGCTGAGTATGAATCCTACATCATGGGCATGAACATGGCAATTGATCATGATGTTGAAGGCTTACTGATCATGGGGGATTCTAATATGATTATCCGACAAGCCCAGGTTGAATGGGAGACCCGAGATGTGAAGCTTATTCCTTACCAACAGCACTTGGAAGATCTCGGTAGGTTATTTACATCAATAGAGTTTAGGTAAATCCTACAGTGTCACAACGAACTAGCTGATGCACTTGCCACGTTAGCTTCAATGTTACCTTATCCAGGCAACGCCCAGATCAATCCTTTGGAAATCTAAATCATGGAAAGACACGGTTACTGTAATGTAATCGACGTGGGACCAAATATCCAGCCATGTTACCACAATGTCAAGAGGCTTTTGAAAACGCGGGAATACCCCGAACATGCTACTAGATATCAAAAGAGAACTATCACACGGCATGCAAGTGGTTTCTTTTTGAGCGGTGAGGTCTTGTATAATAAAATCCCGGACCTTAAATTGTTGAGATGTGTTGACGCTAAGGAAGCGGGAAGGATCATGCATGAAGTGCACGTTGGAGTGTGCGGGTCTCATATGAACGGTTATGTCTTGGCAAAGAAAATCCTTCAAGTTGGATATTGTTGGATAACAATGGAAAAAGATTGTTTCAGTTTCGTCCAGAAATGCCATAAGTGTTAGTTGCATGGAGAACTGATTCATGCACCTCCAACAAAGCTACATCCTATGTCATCACCTTGGCCTTTTGTCGCCTGGGGTATGGACGTCATTGGTCTGATTGAGCCAAAAACATCTAATGGGCACATATTCATACTGGTTGCTATTGATTACTTCACAAAATGGGTCGAGGCTATCACCCTCAAATCGGTCACTAAAAACGCGTAGTGGACTTTGTACACTCAAATCTTATCTATTGTTTTGGTATTCCTACAACTATCATCACAGATAATGCGGCAAACCTGAATAGTCATTTGATGGGGGATGTATGCGAACAATTCAAAATAATGCATAGGAACTCCACTCCTTATCGGCCCAAAGCCAATAACGCCATTGAAGCGGCAAACAAGAACATCAAGAAGATTTTTAAAAAAAAACAATCTGAAGTTCCAGGCAGTGGCATGAACAGTTCGCCTTACTGGTATATCACACTACAATGCGCACATCGATAGGAGCCACCCCATACTTGTTGGTTTATGGAACCGAAGCTGTGATACCGGCCTAGGTAGAAATTCCTTTGCTCTGAATCATTGTCAAAGCAGAAATGGAAGATAGCAAATGGGTCAAGACCCAATTGGAGCAGTTAATCTTAATCGATGAAAAGTGAATGGCCGCGGTCTGTCACGGGCAGTTGTACCAACAAAGAAGGGCCCGTGTTTACAACAAGAAAGTACGACCCGGGAATTTTGAAGTGGGACAATTGGTGTTGAGGCGCATTCTTCCCCATCACCAGGAAGCAAAAGAAAAATTCGCTCATAATTGGAAAGATCTGTACATCATCAGGAAAATGTTACCAAAAGGAGCGTTATATCTAGGTGATATTGAAGGAAATGATCCTGAAATGGCGGTAAACACAGATGTAGTCAAAAGGTACTATGTCTAAGTTTTACTTCAGTGATGTTTTGCCGCATTTGAAATGATGAAGGCTTTTTGTTCATGCTACCCAAACACTATCAACTCTTTTTGCAAACCCTTTTGAGCCGGGTACATTTCTTTAGCTACCCTCTTTGGAATCCAAGAGCACCAATAAAAAATTTTTTATACCCAAATGAAAGCCTGAACTACGTTCTGACTTGATTCCGAAAGGATACGTAGGCAACCTCTATCTGGGGTTCAGTCACACAAAAACAAAATCCAATCTTCCCCCAAAATTGAAACTGGGGCAGATGTTATAATGGTTCGACCATGAGCTTACCAAATGATTCCAAAGTTGTAATCCCGTCCATGATTCCTTTTCCCAAAACCAAGCGCAATTCCTTCGGATCAATTGCCAAAGGCATGAACGCTAAGAGACATCATAGATGGAAAGCAAGCATTCAAAATGAGAGAAATAAATGAGAGAGTCTTATCAGTGAAAACCTTTGGGCACCATGAGGCGACGAGAGCAGAGAAACAAAAATGAGAGAGCCCGTTTAGTGAAAACTCACAAAGAGCACTATCAGGTGATGTTGAGAAGAGAAATGATAGAGGTCAATTGGCGAAACCTGCAAAGGGCGTTATCGGCCGAAAAAGGGACATCTCATCACTAGAAGTACTAGCAAGGTTCCCCGGTTCAATGGATTTATAAGAAGCCAAAAGTTGGTACAGATCGGGCATCCAGTCCAAGAAGCATGTCATGTCCATTTGAAGTGAGCATGCACTCTAGATAAGTTTTTCTTTTTCCTGAAAGAGACATTTCTTTCTATTTTTTCATCTTTTCCACTTTGTGTTTGTTTCTCCTTGAATGTCGTTCGGTTTAACCTTAAATTCCGAAACTTGTTACAAAGGAAAAGGTGGAAGAACTAGTTTCACAGGACTTCGCCTGACAAAAGCCGAAGAAAATGCCCAGGCTTAGCCAGTGCGTTAGTCCAATCTAGACTGACCATGTTGTTTGATGCTTCCTAAGAAAGGACCTCTTAGAAAGAAAGAAAGTAAAAGGAAAAAGTCCTAAGAATAGAATAAAGTGAAAAGGCAAGAGCCCACACGGGAAAGTTATCATGAAGACCTAAAAGTTTGAGTTTGTCAAGTTTGAGAGAATTCCCCTTTCAAGATCGGCGAGCAGTAAAGTTCTCGGCGGAAATGGGACTGCAATCAAACAGTTGAGATGATCAAGGCCATAAAACCAACCACCATTTTAAACTAACAAACTGTTCTTTGTTGAAAGTTAAAATAGGTGTAATCCAGGCAACCATACAAGAAACTAACGCAGCCTGGAAGAGAAAAATAATGCGCAAGCACTAGAACAGCTTTGTAGCAGAGAATCAACCAAAAGGGAAGTTTCTAATGCTTTCATGCGTTGTACTAAATAAAAGAAGAAAATAAGAATAAAGTTAGAGAAGTTTGACGAAACAAGAAAAATGAAAACCCCAAAAGAAAAGCAAATCATGGTAGCAAAGAGCTTTCTTTGTCCAAATTCCGGCATAACCCGATGACCCTCCCCCCTGACATAACTCGTGTACCCTTAACTGAATAACCTATTAGAACCATCTTCGGAATGACCCGATGACCTTCCCGACATAACCCGTGAACCCTCTTCGGCATAAACGGATGACCTTAACGGCATAACCAATAAACCCCGGCATAACTTGTGGACCCTTAATGATATAATCCATTAGACTCTCAGTCGGTATAACCCCATGACCTTCCTGGCATAACCCGATGACCTTCCCGGCATAACCCGTGGACCCTTAATGGCATAACCTGTTAGACTCATCTTTGGCATAACCCGATGACCTTCCCGGCATAACCCGTGGACCCTTAACGGCATAACTCATTAGACTCATCTTCGTTATAACCCAATGACCTTTCCGACATGACCCATGGACCCTTAATGGCATAACCCGTGAACCCCTTTCGGCATAACCCAATGACTTTCCGGCATAACCCGTGGACCGTTAACGGTATAACCCGTGAACCTTCTTCGGCATAAACCGATGACCTTAGTGGCATAACCCACAAACCCCGGCATAACCCGTGGACCCTTAACGACATAACCTGTTAGACTCTCAGTCGGCATAACTCGATGACCTTCCCGGCACAACCCGACGACCTTCCCAGCATAACACGTGGACCCTTAACGACATAACTCGTTAGACTCATATTTGGCATAACCCGATGACCTTCCCGGTATAACCCGTGGACCTTTAACGACACTCATTTTTGTCATAACCCGATGACCTTCCCAGCATAACTCGTGGACCCTTAACAACATAACCTGTGAATCCCCTTTTGGCATAACCGATAACTTCCCAGCATAACCCGTGGACCCTTAACGGCATAATCCGTTGAACCTTCCGGCATAACCCGATGATTTTCCCGGCATAACCCGATGACTTTCGATATAACCCGATAACTTTAGGCATAACCCGTGAACCCTATTCATCATAACCCGATGCCCTTAATGGAATAACCCGTGAACCCTTTCGGCATAACCCGATGACCTTCCCGGCATAACCCGTGGGACCTTTAACAGCGTAACCGTGAACCTTTCCGACATAACCCGACGACCTTCCAGGCATAACCCGTAGGACCCTTAACGACATAACTCATGAACCCTTTTTCGGCATAACCCGATGACTTCTCGGCATAACCCGTGGACCCTTAACGATATAACCCATGAACCTTTTTTGGCATAACCTGATGAGTTCCCGGCATAACCTGTGGACCCTTAACGGCATAACCCGTAAACCTTTTTTGGCATAACCTGACGGCCTTTTCAGCCTAACCCGATGACTTCCCGGCATAACCTGTGGATTTTTAAAGGCATAACCCGTGAACCTTTCCGGCATAATTCGATGACCTTCGGCATAACCCGCGAACCTTCCCGGCATAACCCATGAACCCTTCCCGGCATAACCCGTGAACCCTTTTCAGCATAACTCGACGACCTTTTTAGCCTAAATCACCTTTTCGGCATAACCCGTTGACTTCCCAGCATAATTCGTGGACCCTTAGCGGTATAACCCATGAACCATTTCCAACGTAACTCGATGACTGTCCCGACATAACCCATTGGACCTTCCCGGCATAACCCGGCTATTTCCCAACACAACCTGGATCCATTCACAGGGATACACAATCTTGATTTGAGTGTTTAAATACATGTCATAACTAACTCATGAAATTTTTCTTGTGCAAACTGGGGCAGAAAATTTCATTTGTTTGTTTGTCTTGGATGTCTTAAAGCAGGTTGATCCCAAAATGCAAGGCGCAAAATGACCGATGGAATAAGTCTCCCTTTAGAATGTAGAAAAGAAGAAAAGAAGAAAAGAAATGAGCTTGAATATTGGGGCAAACGAAAGGGCGAACTGCTCGAAATTTGATAGAAGTCGCAAACCCCGCCAATCATGTTTTGCTCAAATGCTTCAGAAAGAAACAAGCACCTACAACTCACGAGCATCGAGATTCAGATCAAAGTCTACAACAAAATTAGCTAAGGCTCAATATCAAGTTCCAAAAGAATTATAGATAGAAATTCTGTAACTCGTAGTTGATAGACATAGCTAGCTTAACTTAGATTTCCCTTTTGATGTAATAAGGAGGTCAGTAAGCGGTAGCAGCAACAACAGCAACAGTAACAGTAAGATCACAGCTCCATGGTAGTCCCAGCTACCAAAACTTCCTTAACTACATTGACCTGATTTCCTTTTAGCTAGGGATATGTATGAGGCCTCCCAAAGCAAAGGTTCGGTCAAACTCTTTCTAAAATGCTTCACACGGAGTACTCGAATGGGCAAAAATCGCTCGTATCCGCTCATTTATCTTTGCACGAAAACTCTTCGTGTTTACGCGCAAAGAGGGACAGCTATGAGCACGTGATATTTTCCCTACAGGAGGATTACTCCCACAAACCAAAACAAAATATTTTATTTGTGTTTGTATGTGATTTTTGTGTTATTTCTCGTATTTACTTGCATTTCCTTCTGCGTGTTATTTGTTGAACTAATATAAAATACAAAAAATATATGTTGTGTTTACATTTTTAGATTTTATTAGTAGAAATTAAATTTTTACAAAATCAAAAAAATAATACGCTTTACATTCTTTAGCACTTAAAGGTCTAGCAGTTGATTTATTTTGATTAATATTTAATTGTGTGTAGAAGTTAATTAGTAAGTAAATTTGATTTTTTGTAAAGTAGTTTAGAATTTTTGGATTTTTAATAAATTAGGAATTAAAAAGGAAAAGAAAAGAAATGAAAAATGAAGAGAAAAACGAAATGGGCCATTTTAATTTGGACCAAAGACCAGGCCCAAAGCATCCTTATGCCCGGACCAGTTGGCCCGTCTCTGAGATCAACCAAATGACACCGTTTTGGCATCTCAGATCTCTATTGACCATTCCATTCAATCCAATGATCGAGATCTTGTACTCTTATCTATCTAAATAACCCGATCCACTACCAGCCTTTTACCCGCCTCCATTTTCCCCCAAACGACCTCGTTTCTAAACCAAATGACCCCGTTCTAGCTTCATCAATTGATCCAATCTGTTAAGATCATTTGATCTAACGACTCGGATTAATCGAGCTAATTTAGTGTACCAATACTCCCCCCAAACCCCCGTTGCCCACTTCATTCCCAAATGACCCCTTCGTCTCTGAAAGAAACGAACCAGAACCCTAACTGCCACCGTAAACCAACATCCCCTGCCTACCGAAAATTGCCTCACGACAGTTCCGGTAGGCCAAATGCCACCATTTTTACACCCTGAGATCCCCATAACCTCCCGGTCCTACCCCTATATTTGCTAATTTAGAATCCCTGCCAATCGGCTCGAATCTCCAATCAGAGAATCAAGCAGAATCCTGGCCACCTCCTATGACCACCAAATTCATACCCTATAACCTGTGGACTCCACTCACCACTAGAACGATCATATTTTCCTTCAAAACAAACCCAAAAACTTTGAATCGTGATTTCAATTTAAGAACCCTAGTCGCCGCCACAAAAACCCGGTGGCGGCGCCGCCTCCCTTTGACTCTGAATCCACCTTCCATCACCACTAGACCTCCCTCACCCCAAATCCCATACCCATTTCCCTCAAAGCCCGTCAAAGCTGTTCGAATTTCAAAAAACAGAAGAGGCGAGCCCTAAGGGATCTTTGGTCTAAAATTGGACTTTAGTCGTGTGTTTTCTTTATTGGAAACACGCGATTAAGGTCCATTTCAGTACAAACCAAAAAGACGAGGATTGTCTAGTGTTTTAGTTCGTTTGAATTCAGGGTATTCGTTCAATTTTCTTTTCTTTTTCTGTTATTTTTTGTAATTTTCGTTTTAAATTTTCAGTACCTTGCTCTTCCTGCTTCATTTTTTAGCTTTTATCTCTGTGTTGAACTAAAACCCTTCATACGAAATTAGTTCTTCACAACGTGTGAATTGTTTAGTCAGTCATTGAATCAAATAGTTTGTTCACTCAAATAGCATGAATTGTTTGTTTGTTATGTTTTTATCATGAATTTATCAATCTCTTTAATCTTCTCTGTTTGTTCCTTCCTTTCTGTTTCTAAAATGTTAGTATGTATTGTTGGTCTCTTTGATTCTTGTTTGCTCTCTTTCATACTAATTAGTTGTTCATAGATCTGTTTGAATCCGTAACAATTTCCCAGTTATTTTCCTGTTATTGTAAATCTCACTACATTTAATCTGCTTTGCATGATAATAGTTTAGAAATGTAATCCGTTTCAGCTGTTGTAGTTATTCCCATATACCTGTGCAATCGTAACCTTGAGAATTTAATAGAATTTTGTCATGTTTCAATGGTTTTCATTTTTTATGCCATTTTTTTATTTGGTTTAAATCTCTAGCTTGGATTGTTGATTGAATACATAAATTAGAATTGATTATAGGTGTTGTAGTTTAGCTGATTAATTTGATGAATTTAGTTATAGTTGATGGGCAGTAAATACAGTAGTTTCAGGAGTAATTTAGGAAGTCTAGCTTGGGGGAATGAAAAGGGGACCAGTTAGTGGAAAAGATAGCTTTTAGAACAACTTTACTTAATTAGAAATCAAAAATAGTAGGTTAATGATAAAAGGATAAAGGATTCACATAGTAAGGGAATATAGAGCTGAAAATGGTAAGATTTGAATAGAAAAGGAGATTACTAGTGGATTCATCTTGGTTAAACGATTTTTACGAGCTGGAAAGTAAAATATGGGGGTAATAATAAGAGGTCAAATGTTCAGTCGAAAGGGAATGAACAGGCAGGAAAGTGGAGAAGGAGGGGCACTAATCATTTTCAAGTCATAGGCAGGCTGTAAGAGTTAGTTTTCTTGGTTATATAAGAGAGGTTTCATAATAGGAAGGGGAGGAGATTTTCCAGCCTTTGAAAACTCAGAGAGAATTTCAGAAAAGAGGGAGATTTAAACTGGTCTTAAAAACCTTAAAGATTAGTGCATTCAGAATTGCAAGGTGGAGATTACTCCCATAGTTCAATCTATTCCTTTTTTCCTTCTGAGTGTTCAAAGTCAGAAATTGGTGGTTTTGCATATGTTCCTCTTTTATTTAGATTGTGATTGCAAATTGATATTAACGGGGTTTCAATTGGTGGTTCAGTCGAATCGTTCTTGAAGTTGCTACTAGTTTCTTTAAGTTTTCTACTTGGTTAAACTACTCTTTGAATTTTCCGACATTGTTCGATATCTGGTTTGTCATTGGTTGCTGAAATTGCTATTTGCTTGCTATGTTGTGAGTTGCTGATGATCTCTTCTTTCTCCATTTTCTGGTGTTGAAATCCATGTATGCATTCAAAAGACAGCCGATGTAACAACTTGAATCGAGAAATCGAATTTTGAAATGAAATGTTATTTTGGAAATCATAGTAAAAATAGATATTAGGTCATTTATACCTATTTATCTTCTGCTCTTAATATGTATCGATTTTATATAATTCTGACGAAATTTGGCTGCATTAGGATTAGCTAAGTTGAACTTGGGACTGTATTAAACCCTTGGACTATCAAATAACAGACTGCTAAGGCTAATTAGAGGAGTATGCTGAATCTTGAACTGATGGTTTAATTTATTTTTAGCTATTGCTATTGATGTAGTATAGTTTGAATTGCATAAGTTCTTCCTTCTGATTTCTCCTTAACTCATTCATAGTTAAGCAAACAAGGTAAATAAAAATGCTCATCAGGCCCATTGCGTTTGGATCACTGTTGGTTGGTTCACACTTAGGATAATCTGTCATATACATTTGGTTAGTCGTAAAAAGCATACACTATTAAAAATTTGGTCTTTTGAATCATGAAGGGTAAGACCAAGTTGATATTTCTCGTTAGAACAAATCTATATACGTCAGTGCCAGTTCGATTTTGGTCATATAGTTCAAGCTCGTTAATTAACGTCGGATTAAAACCAGTGAAATTCAATATAAATAGTTTTACATCTAATAATGAATTATCTTGAACTAGTTTTCGCGACACAGTTATTAATATCCTGATTAGTTTATATCTTCCTACCAACCATTAGTCCTGGTTTAACAAGTCCCAAACGCAATATCGACTTACATAGGTTTAATTGGAAATAACCTCAACGAACATTTTAAATGAATCGAAATTTTTTTAGTTCGATAGTCGTCCTAATCGGCATAGGCTAAAATAAGCGACCCGGGCACATGTTTTATCCGCATACTCGTTAGGAGCCTGAGTCCAGATAGAGTTAGGCCCGTTTCGTTTAAATATTTAAATGTATAGTTTTAACTTGATAAAAACGGTTTAGAATTGATAAAAACACACAATTTATAACATATATTAAAATTAAATATTTAGCCATCTAAAATAGTTTAAGCGATCGTGCTAGAACTACGGGATCTGGGGGTGCCTAACACCTTTCCTCTGATCAACAAATTCCTTACTTAGAATTTTTGGTTCGCAGACTTCATTTGGGAAAGTCAAAATTTTCCTCGATTGGGACTTTAAGTAAATCGATGACTTGGAACACCATAATTTATTCCAAGTGGCGATTCTGAAATAAACAAATAATCCCTTTTCGAATGTTGTCACTTTAAATGGAAAAACCCCCTCGCATTTATCGTCCGGGGTAGGGTGCGTAAAAAGAAAGTGTGACAAGAGATATTATTATTTTTTCTTATAAAAGAGGATATTTGTTGTTTATTTTTCTTACAATGCTGAAAAGGATGAAGATTGATATGAGAGATTCAAATACAACACCAATTTTCACTTTCTTTTGAAATAACCATTTAGCCATAAATATTTTAAAAATTTGAAATATTCCAAAAAAATAATTTTTAAAATTTTTACTCAGATCACTTACAAAAAGTTAAAAACAACTAAAATTATATTTATGTCCAAACGAGAAGTTTTAGTTTGTGTCTCATATAACTGACACTACTTATATGAGACTCCTTTTTGTGTCACAATTTTGTGGAACCCAATCTTACACTTATGAGTCCATAAAATTCTGGGTCTACAAAACTATGAGACAAAAAGTTGACTCATACAACTAGTGTAAGTTGTATGAGACACAAAATAAAAATTTTAATGTTCAAACACAACTCTAGTTTTTAAATACCATATTTACTTAAATATTCCCCCGCTTTTTTGGGAATATTACAATTCTTATGTCCAAACGCCCACTTAACCTTCATAATTTGACACTCAATAGGACCAGTATTTCAAGTCAACTCTCAATAAGGGACCAATACACATATATTTAAACTATAAGGGCTTATATATTTCAATCTAATATAAGAAGGAACTGTAGTGTAATTTGCCCCAAATATTTTTATTTCCCTCTCGTAAAACCCCTTCCCTTATCCCCTAGCTACAGCTTCAACAGTTCTTTATAATTTCACACTGTTTTCTCCGGCAATTTTCTTCACAGGTATGGTATTCTATATCTGACGCAAAAAGGGTTTTGATTCTTTTGAATTTCTATAAATATACGTAAGTATTTGAAAATTATACAGTCGAAAGCTCATGTCTTTGAGGTCTATTATTCTTGTTTCAATTCAAGCAATGAAATCATATCTCTATGTATCCTTTTATTTTGTAGTATAGATAATATATGCCAGTGCCACTTAAATATATGTATGCTTCTTTATTACTGTATTTCTTTTTCTAAACATGCTTGCTTGAGCCGACGGTCTATATGAAACAGCATTTCTATCCGATGACGGATCTGGAATTTAAACTTTACGGGTTCAACCTTTAAGATTTTTATAACATTGAGCTCATTGTATTATTAAAGTTACAGGTTCGGAGCTACTATTTATTGTAATTTTATTAGATTTTTTACCTATAAATTTATGCTCCATGTCAATAGTATTGGGTTCAGTTGAACCTAGTACTAATATGTTGCATCCGCCTCTGTCTCTACTTGTACAAGGTAGGTGTAAGGTTTGCGTACATACTATCTTTCACAGACCCCACTTGTGGGATCACATTGGGTATATTGTTGTTGTATGCTTGTACTCCCTTTAATTTGTATATCTGCTGCTTTGTGCAGAGAAAAATCGTTATGAACATTGGACAGAAATAATGTTGATCCCTTCTCGTATTGTGACTCGATACGGATTAACTTTCTTTACTTACCTGGAGCCTAAGTTTGCTCACTTTTAGTGGCTCAAATTTTGTGGATTTAACCTTAATTTGCAACTACGTCCAAAGGAATTCTCTTCATAGGTTAAATACAGCATAGGTATGTTTTTTGTTTGAAAAAAAAAAGGCATGTTTTGTGGCTCTGGTAGTTCTATGTCCCCAGTGGAGGAAATGATCCAAAGGAAGTATTGAGTAGAATAGTAATCTTAGTAATGCTGTATCTTTAAATACTTGTTAGCTTCAATATGGCGAGCTCACCGAATTATATCAATTTTGTAGTCATATCCAAAGGAAGCTGAAAGCCGGTGTTAATCCGTTTGTCCATAGATCGTTTCAACAATAGGAAATAACATTTGGCGATATTTTTCATGCTGTGCCTGCAAGCAAATAACACTAAGATGAATTTCTTTTAGCATTATAATTGATCAAATTCAATTTCACTCCTGTTCCCCTCTGTATGTGGCCTCTTTTTTTCATGAGTCAAGTGGAAGTTAGCTTTAAGATGGGGCATCTTGTGATCTCGTGACTTTATTGACTGGTTCAGTGAAAATAGCACTTGTATTAAGTATTTTTTTTTTAAAATTACAATTATTTCATGTCTGCTCATTACAAGGTGAAATATATGAGTTGTTTGAGGGAGTAAAGGCTGATCAACTGCCATACTGGTTACTGGTGAACTGTGATTTTCCTTTTTTTTAGATTCAAAATGTCAATCGACCTCAATATGAGACTAGTATGACTTGTTACTTGTCCTGCATTATCCTTTTAAATCAAAGGAGCTGGGCCGATTGTATTTACATAATCTGCTTTGATTCGTAGGCATAGTTCATATCATGTTCAGAGAAAGGAAAAAGGAGAATGTGATTTTGTAGTCACTTGGCTTGCGCTCTTACTTTGTGAGTGGTTTTTGTCAGTAAACTGTATTTGTAAAATAATTCTGGAAATATAAATAAATATAAACAGGAATGTGCATGAACAGAAATAACAGAATACTAATTCAAGCCCACTGAATTTACAGTGTTTACTTAAAGAATTTAATCCCCTCCTAGTACCAAGGTTATGAATTATTTCCTCCCAGGATAGAACGAATTACACACTGGTTTAGTGGTACTTCAAACCCCAGTGTTTCAGCGAACACAAAGTTCGGTAACAAATCACACTAACTTTTGCTTTGTTTGATGCTAAAAGTATACAGATGAAGGAGAGAAAACTCAGAAAATCGTAGTGAAATTTTGAGCAGAATAGTGTTGTATTTATAGCCAAAAGTTGGGCGGCAATCTGAAAAGGTGCAATTCTTCAGAATGGCTGTTTATACAAAACGCCCATAGCATAAATGTCATTACATAAATAATCATTTACTCAACAATAAAAAGGGAAAATAAAGAGGGAAAATTAAATAGGGTAGTTACTTTTCTGTTACCAAAATAGAAAAATTAATATTTAATATTAATATTCTGTTATTAAAATAAATATTTAACAACATTTCTGTTAATATTTTACTATTAACAAATAAATTTGGTCCAAAAAGTTAATCAATCGATCATTTGACCGGATCCGAATCCGAATCCGAATTCGAAGCCGTAGCCGTAGCCGAAGCCGAAGCCGAGCGATGACGATGGCGCGAGGCTTGCTTCTTCTCAACTATTTAAGAGCTTGAAGAAGAGCAATTGCTTATATACCTATAAAAAACCTCTTGCTTTTCCGATATGGGACGATGCCCATTTACCAAGGGGAGAACTTGAAATTTCACTTCAAAATTTCATTTCCGTTCATTTCCCATTCACCTTCTTTTAAGTATTTAATATATTAATTAAATACATTAATTAAAACCCAACAGTTTTTACAGTATCTTCTCTTTTTTTCCGCGCTCTTTCCTGTTCTTGTCCGCAATTTTATTGGTTATTGTTATTGCATGTCATCTATTTTATAGTTTTTATGATGCTGTTACTATTTCAATGGTTTTTGTTGACGATATTAATATATTCTTTCTTCTTGTTTTTTTTCCGTCTTCTTGAGCCGAGGGTCTGTCGGAAACATCTTTGCCCCATCGGGGTAAGGGTAAGGTCTGCGTACACACAACCCTTCCCAAACCCCATTTTGTGGGATTTTAGCGAGTCATCATCGTTGTTGTGGTTATGTCAGTGAGAACTTTCAAGTTTCAGCTATCTATTTATTTAAGTAGTTAGTCATTTGTTAATTATTAAAAATATACTAAGATATTACTTATTTTGTATTATACATTCTTACCTGGAATGTGATTTGTTGCCTACAGAGAGTTGTTTTCAGACATTTGTTTTGGCTGGTGTACTAATTTCATTGCTATGCTTCAATTTGCTAATTTGATTGAGTTTTACAATTGCAGCGCTAACCCCTTTCTATTAATTTTCTTTCTGCCAGTTGCAGAGAAATCAGGGAGAGCAGGAGGAGAAATATAAATAGATAATGGCAAAAACTTCGCAACCCCCTCAAAATGGGAAGGAGGAGATGAAAGAGATTGATACTGTGAATGCCAGCAACGATAATGAGAGCAGCAAAAAGAAGGCGACAAGAAAGTTGCCAAGCCCAAAAGAGCTTGTATCACACTATACATCGCAAGGTATGGACTCCCAAGAAGCTTCCTTTAAGGTTATTGACGATCTCCAGGGTGCTCTCTTCAGGATGGTTAGCTCTTCTCGAAATGACAAGAATCGCAATAATAATAGGAACATGTCACCCGAAACCTCCAGAAAACTTGATGTCATAAATGCTCGACTTATTAGCCTTGATATGAAAGTTGACTCCAAGCCTGGCTACCCTCAAACCCTTGCCATCGGATTGGCCGCTGGTGGCCTTCTTCAAGTGCTCCCTCGTGTTACAAATTCGCTTGTCCAAATTTGGAATACTGTTAGAAGTGCTACAAACTCAACCAGTCATAGATCATAAATCTTGTTGGTTAGCATGTTTGCTTCCAGTCATGGTGCTTTTACTTTTGAAGTAGGATTTTTTTTGAATTTATGATTTCCAACAAATAGAATATTGTTCGTTGGGGCCTTTCTTCGTTACAAATGTTGTGCTACCTACTGTCATGAATTTTAGCACGTTTCACATTATTGGCTGTTAATGCCAACTTCGAAGCAAGCGTTGGTGTATCTGGTAAAGTTATTGTGATGTGATCAGGAGGTCACATGTTCAAGCGCTTACAGAAATATAGGGTAAGGATGCGTACAATAAATTCTTGTAGTCTCGCTCTTCCTCGAACTCTACGCATAAGTGAGAGCTTAACCAGTAAAGTTATTGCCATGTGACCATGAGGTCACCGCTTTAAGTCGTGAAAACAGTCTCTTGCAGAAATGCATGGTAAGACTGCATACAATAAACCCTTGTGATCCGGCTCTATCTCGAACCTCGCCCATAACGGGAGTTTGGTACACCAAGCTACCCTTTATATCCGTTGGGGTTGAAAATGTTGAGTCCGAAACTTAATTAATGATTTTTTGTACAAAAAACACTTTTTTAATGTTTCTTAAAAAAAGTTACATTAATGGGTACTTTGCAGTTTTATACTACGAAATGGGTTAACGTAACTTTTGTCATTAAAACAATTTACAGTATAATTCTGCGAAGTAGTTGTTAATATTTTTTTTTACCTATTTCGCAGTATTGTACTATGAAGTACCAAAACACAATGTTTTATTTAATAGTTGGGCCTAGCCTTATTTATTTAAGGCAAGAATTAGTAATTCGCAGTACTATAGTGTGAATTGTCTTAATTAAATAAGACCTTCTTATTCCTTGGTGACATAACTTCGAAGTCTCCATTAAAATACAAAAACGAAAGTTTTTTGGTTCTCCCCCCATCCCCCACCCCAGTATTTTTTTTTAAAAAAATCAGGCCCACCCGTCCCATAAAGAGCAACGAGTGTAGGTCCCACATACAAAAAAGCTTTGAATACCGCGTTTCGGGTGCAAAAATTAAATTTCAACAATATTCAAAAAATTTACATCGAGGTATTTCAATTTAGTTTATGTCGAAACTCATATAGTCATGCATATTAGTATTATTTAGTATGTTTTCATGTGAATTTATGTTATGTTTGTGTTTAATTTTGTATCTTTTATATACTCGGATTGATTTATTTGATACTCAAATTTATGTTATGTTTGTGACCAAAAATTCTACCGGATTGTGTATGTTATATTTGATTTATATACACAAATTTATGTTATGTTTGTGACCGAAAATGCTTAAAATTTGATAAATAATTTGTATTCTTATATAATTTGTATTAAAATTTGACAAATAATTTGCATCGTTAAATAATATTATTTAATTTATTTATTTGTATTGTTAATGTTATGTTCATATTGTAGAGCCTTATAGCGTTAGCGAAGTAAAATATAGAGCCTTTTAGCGTAGTAAAACGTAGAGCATTTTAGCGTAGAGTCTCAGTAGCTAACAAAATTTTTAAAATGTTGAAATTGAGACGCATAATAATTAACGATTATTCGGTGGAACCGGACCTCAAAATCAAGCCTGGAACCCATACATAACTATTATCTCCAATTTTAAAAATTTATAATTTAATTTATTAAGTTAACAAAATTCTAAAAATATTGAAATTGAGACGCATAATAATTAAGGATTATTCGGTGGTACCGGGCCTCAAAAATTAGCATGGAACCCATACATAACTATTATCTCCAATTTTAAAAATATATAATTTAATTTATTAAGTTAACAAAATTCTAAAAATATTGAAATTGAGACACATAATAATTAAGGATTATTCGGTGGTAGCAAGCCTCAAAATCAATCCTGGAACCCATACATAACTATTATCTCCAATTGAAAAATTTATAATTGAATTTATGAAGTTAATAAAAGTCTAAAAATATTGAAATTGAGACGCATAATAATTAAGGATTATTCGGTGGTACCGAGCGTCAAAAATCAAGTATGGAACCCATACATCACCATTATCTCTAATTCAAAAATTTATAATTTAATTTATTAAGTTAAAAAAATTCTAAAAATATTAGACGCATAATAATTAAGGATTATTCGTGGTACCGGGTCTCAAAAATCAAGCCCGGAACCCATACATAACTATTATCTCCAATTTCAAAAATCATACTTAATTATTTAATTTATTACCCTAACACAAACAATATTTTGTTAAATTATAGTAGATGACATGGCGTTTCCTCCGCCTGTATCCTGGACTTGTCGAGGATCAGCTACTAGTGTTGCAGGGCGACCATAGGTCCTCCTATGTTTGGGAGGGACAACTATCGATGCAGGCTCTCTACCCCAAGAGGCCTGATGATTTGTAGGAGTTTATTGTGGAACATCCTTTCTATCAACGCGTAGTAGAGAGCCTCCAGACTACATGATTATATATTATTTTTGAGCTTGGACGGATGGAGCTTGATTGGTCGCTCATCACGGTCTTGGTAGAGCGGTGGTGATCGGAGACGCATACATTTCACTTTCACACTGGAGATGCGACTATCACGCTGCAGGATGTCCAGGTTTTATACGGATTGCGCGTAGAGGGACGCTTCTTCGCACTGCCCCACCATTGGAGGGGGATGACACGTGCACAGTTGGCGGACATGATGGGGCAGTTGACTGGTTCGCGTGGCTTTGTTATTCATTAGAGATAAGATGGCGGATTTGCACCCGGATATTACCCACGAGACAGAGCATCTTTGGATTCAGAGGTACATTCGGTTGGCGTTGCTTCTGCTTTTTGGGTTTTCCATTGTCTTGAGCAGCTGGATGAGCTACCCTAGTACAGCTGGGTGGCTACTGTTCTGGCATATCTGTATAGGAGCATCTGTCGGGTGAGGATAGGTCGAGCGGTTGATATATGTGGTTTTCTGCCCCTCATTCAGGTGCAAAAAACTTCCGAATACATTGTTTGTTACCCCAAATTCTATATCGTGAAATAACTCATAAATTTACATCAACATTTTATCTTAGGTTTGGGCCTAACAGCGGATCATGCCGTTGCAGCTACTTCTACCACTACTTCCGCCCGGTGAGGATTATCCACTTCCCCCTCTGGCTATCAGGTGGATTCTCCGGCGTGGGAACCACCGAGGGACAGATGCTCATCATAATCTCCCCCTTCTTAGGGATGTGTTAGATATGTTGGTGGATAGACAGGTAAATATGTACCTACACTTGGTTGTTTTAAATTGAGATGTGTTTTGCGTACTCATTTTTATGTTACTATCGGTAGTTCATCTGGAAGCCATACAACATCGAATTGCTTGGTCAGCTACCCGCTTGTTGCTCAGTCGATCGGATGATTTGGAGCACCTCCATCCCGTTGATCTTCTGGGATTACGTTGAGTATCATGCCACGAAGTGTGTGCTTCGACGGCTTGGCCGTCCTCAGCCTATACCGAGGGAGCCTAGATGGGAGCCTACACGCTATCAGCAGGATGACCGTTCGAACATGGACCGATAGTACGTTGATGGCTACAACAGCAGATAGCTTATTGGGAGGACCGAGATGAGCGTATTTCGCTACCACCTACAGTTTTTTAGGAGGCCTCTATTCATCTGTATACTAGGTGGTACCACTGTCATACCCGAATGATGATTGGGAATCCCGTTCATGTACATGACGAGCACTACAGACCGTATGCCGGGAGGCACGAGGCACTGGTATGTTTTTGTGACTTATTAATATCTTATAATTGTGATATAGAGTTATTTAATTACTATTTTAAATGTTTCACAGGCTATTGGGCTTTATCGCATCTACCAGTCAGGACAGGAGATGCAACAATGTTCGGACATCCCTAAAGTGGTTGAGTATGGTCGGGAGGTGGCTCAGATGGCTCATCTGACACTGTTGTAGGCGAGAGATGCTGAGAGGTTAGACCATGAGCCTCAGTATGTGTCTCCAGAGGCCTACTAGAGGGGTAGGCCAGTCCCCCGAGCCAGAGGTAAGGCACCAGCGAGGGGTCCCCCACCAGGCATGGATGCCCCACGGGGTCGCAGGGGACGACAAGGAGGTGGGAACCAAGGGGCGTTGAGGTACCTGTCGACCCACCTTTCGATGAACATGACGAGGATTTTGGAGTTGGGGGCTTTGGAGATGACCAGCAGGTTTATATCCCTCATGCAGATGAGCCTTCCAGCAACATGCCTGTCACACCTCCTTTTTACAAACCCTACCCCGAAAGGTAAGATATATGAAAGGAGAGTTTTTCCAATTAAAGTGACATTATTCAAATTGGGATAATTTATTTATTTTTAGAGTCGCCACTCGGGAAAGGATTGGCTTTTGGTGTCCCGAGTCACTGGCTTAACTCCTAAATCGAGGAAAATTATTCGACTTCCCAATTGGAGTCTACGAACCAGAAATTCTGTGTAAGGAATTCTGTTGACCCGAGGGAAGGTGTTAGGCACCCCCGGATCCCGTGGTTCTAGGACGGTCGCATAAATTATAATAAATGGCTACAAATCTAATTTTTTACATACTCCAACCTATAGTGCAATTTTATAATTATTTACTGCTTTTTAATTATTTTTACAAAAGGTGAACGTCGCCTAAAAACATGTTTTCGGATCACGTCACATGAAATGCACCCGGATCCTCGACACATCTTTATTTGACGTTTTTGGATTTGGATTTGGGTTTTATGAAATACACACCAGAATTAGGAAAGTAAGATTATTAAAAACGCGCCTATAGTGTCTAACGTATTATTATCTTTTGGGAAGGCCGTGAAATTTGCTAAACGGCCCATCCCGAATCTCTAAGTATTTTTAGGTAATTAACGAGGGCCCCGCATTTTTGTATTTGATTTGGCGAGGCTCGTCTCACCTTTATTATTAAAGGCCAACTAAGAGCTATAATTTTCTATGAATTATTTGTCTCTAAAGGTTAACTAATTTTTAAATACAAATTCGGGCCACGAATTCAAGTTCGAATTGAAACAAAAGGGAAACACCATTTTAGCTTAAACCCGCTACCTAATTCGAAATCCAATTTTATATTCACAAATTAATTACCCTCATTCCTATATAATTTAAAAGTAGTTTGGATTTCAGCATATTTTTTGGGTCTCAACAATTGACCCATGACTTGTAAAAATACAATTAGCAGAATGATACCAACGAGTTAATACTTTTGAATTTCGACAATTAACAGCAAACTCAAGGTGATTATTATTTCAATCCAAAGAGAACATCTAATTTAACATTAATAATACCTAATGTCAAGTCTAACAAAAGTTACTCTTGCATTATTCCAAATGATATGATAAAGTCATGTTTGAAGTTTATTTTTAGAAGTGAATGGATCAAATCATCAAGAAAACAGAAGGAACTTTAAGTTACATTTTTAACTTGATTTTGTTTGCTTGCAGTAATTGAGTTAGATTGTCAAACAAAAAGGAAAAATGATAGACTCAAATATTTCTACCCTGAGACTCATGTCAATTATGCATCCTATTTCAGATTTCGAACAGTAGCACGCAAATGACTTATGTCCAATTCCTAGTTCATTATTTATCTGAACCCAAGTTCAGCACATGCTTTTAAAAAATAGCATATCCTGTTTATTAATCACATCTAGTTCCTGGTTTATTATCTATCCAAATCCTGTTATTTACTCAAGGCAGCAAACTCTAGAAGCATTCGAATTTTATCAATATTGCTTAGTTGCATTAATATAAAAACTAAACCAGAAGCAATCCATATAGTCCAATTAGAATAGTCCAATACAGTCCATTAACAGTCCTGACAATTTCGAATCTTATTTACAATGAGGATTTTAACAAATCAGGAATATTATATGAAATATAAAACATTCATAACAAATTTAAAGCAAAATCGTGCAGCAGACTTTATTTCATCTTTCAACTGGGTGTTCACATACCCTCAAAGTCAGGATATGTACCTGGAGGTTGAAATACAATAAGAAGCAGAAGTCAGCAGCAGATTTGAGTGTTCAACAGGCTCAAGCAGTAAGACACAACAGTAGGGAATTCAGTTTTAAATCCAACCACAATATCAACAGCCCAGGAGTAATTACAAACCATAGATCACCCAAAAATTGCTTGAACACACTTAAAATAAGCTAATCCCAGGACACTCAGCAACAAACGAACAATCAAACTCTATATTAGAACCAATATTTCAATCATCACATCTCAAAAATGAACTTGAGACTTAATGAAACAGTACTCTTCTGTAGTTTTTTTCTCTTTTTTGGTTTTTTTTTTCTGGAAAATTTGAATCTAAATAGAATTTCTAGGACTATATAACTTCAGACTTGAAGCTATTCATTTTGAACTACAGAAATTAGAATTTCATACTTAAGAGAGGGATTTTTAAAGGAAATTAAAGGCTGGAAGGTTTTGGGGAATATTCAGAATATCTAAAGCTTGTATTTCAAGGCATTTGGGTGCCTTTTATAGACCTAAGCTAGGGCAACACTCAAATTTCCTATTATTCACATTAGCCCTTCCTTATTTTTCAAATTAGTCCTTGTGTTTTTAACTTGTTACTCAAGTAAGTGCTTTAATCTGCTGAAACTTACACCTAGACCTTTTCTAGAAGGGTTTAGGGGGTTCTTTTAAACCTACAATACCCACACTACACTTTCATACCTTCTTTAATTACTAGCCTAAGGATTTTTGCCTTTTCCAATGCCCATTTTACCCCTGATGGTCCTTAAAATTTGTAACGACCCGGCCGGTCGTTTTAGAAAATTATGCCCCAATCCCCAATTTAACTGTTCCCCTAAGTTTATTTCTGCTATTGTGGTTTGCCGGGAGGGTCGATTCTGGAATTCGGAGTGTTTTGGGACACTTAGTCCCTAATTGGGAGCTTTATAGTTGGAAAATGGCCCGTAGTCGGAACAGTATTAAGACGACCTCGGAACGGAAATCCGATGGTTCCATTAGCTCCGTTGGGTGATTTCGGGGTTGGGAGCGCGTTCGGAATGTATTTTGGAGGTCCGTAGCTCAATTAGGCTTGAAATGCCGAAGTTTGAAATTTTGGCGAATCCGAACGATAGGTGAGATTTTGATCTGGGGGTCGGAATGGAATTCCGACAATTTCTGTAGCTTCGTTATGTGATTTTGGATATGTCCGCAAATTTTCAGGTCATTCGGACGTCGTTTGGTCGGGTTTTAGATCGATTGTGCAATTCGGAAAGTTTTAAGAAATTTAGGCTTGAATTCGATGTGAATTATGGGTTTTGATGTTGTTAGACGTGTTTTTATGATTGGAATAAGTTCGTATCATATTTTGGAATAGGTTGGTGGTTTTCGTTGGGGTCCCGGGGGTCTCGGGGTGAATCCGGGGGTCCAATCGCGCTAATCCATGCATTTTGGAAATGCTGTTAACTGCTGGTGTGTGCTGCAGACGAATGCTCTATGCGATCGCAATTGGCTAATGCAATCGCATAGAAGGTTTTGAAGAGGCCAAGCGTTTGTTCTATGCGATCGCGGGAGTGGATATGCGATCGCATAGTTCTGAAAGGTGGTGCTCTGCGATCGCGTTCAGTCCTATGCGATCGCATAGTGTATAGAGAAGGGGGTCCCAGACCCAGCTTTTTGTTCTATGCGATCGCGGAGCAGGGTATGCGATCGCATAGGTATATTTTGGTGAGCATTGCGATCGCATTGTGGACTATGCGATCGCATAGAGTAGTCTGGTGAGGGTCAAAATTTGGTCTATGCGATCGCAACTGGGTTCATTCGATCGCATAGAGTAAAAATGTCTGGCAGTGACTTAAGTCCAGAAACATTTCAGTCGCGACCCATAAATCAAAAACGCCATTTTTGAGCTCCAAGAAAGGATTTCGAAGGGGAAACGCTGGGATATCATCGGGAAATCATCGGGGGTAAGTTTCTTGACCTTAATTCGTTGGTTTATCATGAAATCCGTGATTATTTCACTGAAAATGGGAGATTAAAGGTGGGTTTGAGCCCTAGGCCTAAATTTTAGAAAACCTTTGATTTGAATGGGCAAACGGAGTCCGATTTCGATAAATTTTATATGCACGGACTCGTATTGAGATAAGAAACCCGAATATATAATTTTTGTGATTTTTCGATAAGCGTGCCGGAAGGCGGGTTTTGGAAACTTGTGGGTTTAGGTGTATTTTGAGTTATTTTGATTGGGTAATGCCCAATTGGCCTATTTTGATGTGATTCTATTGATTTTTATCAGATACTACACCTGTAGAGGCCGACATTCGCGGCAAGAGAGTTATTTCTTAGCGGTTTTGTACCGGAGTCGAGGTAAGTGGCTTGTCTAACCTCGTGTCGGGGAATTTTTACCCCTAGGATATTATGTGATAGTTTAAATGCTTTGTACGCGAGGTGACGGGCGTGTACATGTGCTGGTTGTTCAACACATACTTTATCTAAAATGCTCGATGAGTGATATTCCTGTCTTTAGTTGTTAATTTGATATTTTACCCGGTAGTATTTAGAAAAGCATGATTAGGTAGTATTTAACTGTTTAGTTGCCTAATTTGTCTTATTTGAACTTCTTGATAATTATTGGCACTATTTTTCGGTGAAGTTATAGTTAAGCATAATTTATTCTCTCTGTGTATTCCTTTATTTGCTATGCGTGTGGACTGCGGGTTCAATTCCCGGAGACCCA
Source organism: Nicotiana noctiflora (assembly GCA_032618575.1). Taxonomy (NCBI): domain Eukaryota; kingdom Viridiplantae; phylum Streptophyta; class Magnoliopsida; order Solanales; family Solanaceae; genus Nicotiana; species Nicotiana noctiflora. Next base: position 89,334 of record JASVEL010014224.1, on the reverse strand, counting down.
GGGCCGTGGGTTCGATTCCTAGAGACCCGGGGTGATATTGGTAGGGACTGCGGGTTCGATTCCCGAGATCCTGAGTTATTGGTAGGGACTGCGGGTTCGATTCCCGGAGATCCTGATTTATTGATTATTTATTGAGACATGGGCTGCGGGTTCGATTCCCGGAGACACAGAGGTATTGTCAATGGGACCGTGGGTTCGATTCCCACAGGTCCTGGACTTGTTTTATTGAGTTGGTTATTTGTTGTTAGCTTAATTGTAGACGATTGCAGTAATCATCTTATTGTTGTTATTTCGGAAATTATTATCATTTAAACTGCTTATTATTGTTATTATCAATATATTATTATTTCTCAGTAGGGCCCTGACCTTCCTCGTCACTACTCCATCGAGGCTAGGCTTGGCACTTACTGAGTACCGTCGTGGTGTACTCATGCTACTCTTCTGCACACTTTTGTTGTGCAGATCCAGGTACATCAGAGCAGGCTCGTGCTAGGTGATTCTGCAGCTTTCTGGGAGACCTCGAGGTATGATCTGCTACGTCCGCGGATCCGGAGGCTTTCCTTCTATTCTAATAGTACTAGTTGACATTTTCCCTTCATTTCGTTGTTAGATTCCCTTTACACATAGAGCCACAGTTGTATATTCACTTTTAGTCTCTGTTACCGTGGGATTCCGGATCTTGGTAGTGTTTTATTCATTGTGTTGACGGATGTATGTGTCAAGCGGCACAGATTACATATCCTTTTATGCCATCTTTTGGCTGTTTCTCATTTAAGTGTTCATAGCTTGTATATTCCGCAACGTGTTAGGCTTACCTAGTCGTGGGGACTGGGTGCCATCACGACATGTTCACGATTGGTGCACTAGGGTCGTGACAAGTTGGTGTCAGAGCTCTAGGTTCATAGGAGTCACGGGACACAGACCGGTTACTTAGAGTCTCGCTGATCGATATGGAGACGTCTGTATTTATCTACGATGGGCTATGTAATTGTTTAGGAAACTCTTCATTCTTTTCGATTCCTTGTCGTGTGACGTTTTTGGCATCAAATCTAAACTATTGCTTTCTATTCTCACGGATGGTGAGGACACGAGCTACTCGGGATGATCGGTACCCGCGCCCCCTGTTGCCGCCGTCGAAGGCCGGGCGCGAGGTAGAGGGACGAGGACGCGCCGAGGGTGCGGCCACGGCACCGCGCGCGGCTGCCTGCGAGGTGCCGCGGGTAGACCGAGGTTAGAGCGCGAGCACCGGTGCACCGACTACGGCTGCTACTACCCCAGCACTATAGGAGACCCCGGCCCAATTCATGAGTATGTATACCACTCTAGCTCGAGCGGGGCCGTTTCCTCTCGTTGCGGCTACGTCCCGGGCGGGGAGGGGCCCGGACTCCCGCGGCCGTTACACCACGGAGCGGCGTGTGCCGGTGGGACAGGTTCCAGAGGTCCTGGTTATGCCTCCTGCCGCCCCGGCACGGCCGGAGGTGGGCCGAGCTGCCTACGAGGACGAGCGACGTCGATTGGAGAGGTTCGAAAATATGACCCTCCGGTGTTCGGTGGGTTGGCTTCGAGATGATGCATTGGGTTTTACGGAGAAGTGTCATCGTATTCTTCGTACTATGGGGATTGTGGAGACCAGCGGGGTTTCCTTGACCTGCTTTTCGGTTTCGTGGGGCCGCTTATGATTGGTGGCGCACGTATGAGTTGGATAGTCCGAAGGAGTCTACTTCGTTGACCTGGACGCAGTTTTCGGATCTATTTTTGAGAGAGTTTGTTCCTCGAGCCTTAGAGATTCTTGGCGCTTGGAGTTTGAGCGGTTGCGACAGAGGGCTCCATGTCGGTATCGGAGTATGCTATCGGTTTCACCCGTCTTGCCAGGCATGCACGGCCTTGGTAGCCACGGTCGGGAAAGGGTGCGGAGATTTATTGAGGGCCGATTCCGCCGATCCGATCCGATGGCCCGAGAGTTGGAGACGGATATATCTTATCGGCAGCAGTTAGCATTGCCGGGAGGATCGAGAGTATGCTCCCAGAGAGCGGGGAGATAGAGAGGCCAAGAGGTGTCGTGAGTCGGGCCATTTCTCCGGTGCCCGCACTTCAGCGGCCGGTCGTTTTGGCGGGGGTTATTCGGTCATCCGGTTCGTTCGCATTGCCAGCAGTCGGTAGTACTCCAACTCTTCCCGGCACACGAGAGCCTTATTATGCTCCCCCGGTTTCCGGTGCACCTCCTGCGCGGGGTCCTTCCAGGGGTCAGACTAGTGGGGGTGAGGCCGGTCAGTCACAGCCACCGTGTCCTCCCCGAGCTTGCTTTGGGTGCGGGGATACTCGCCATACGGTTGGGAGTGCCCCGGGCGTGGGAGGGAGCACCTCGTCGGTCTTCGCGACCTTAGCGTGGTTCTCGAGGTCGGCGAGCTATCATTCCGGCTCTAGGCGCCACTCCCGCTCGCCCGGCCCGACGAGGCGGGGGTCGGGGTTCCGAGCCGCCCTCGAGAGGGGGGACATGCCGGATTCTATGCTATTCCTGATCGCGCTGCGGCTGTTGCATCCGACTCTGTTATCACAGGTATTATTATGGTTAGTCACAGGGAGGCATCGGTTCTATTCGACCCTGGTTCCACTTTTTCATATGTGTCTTCTTACTTTGCTTCTCATCTGGGTGTGCCTCTGCGGTAAGCTTGCTTGCCGTGTTGTGTCAGGTCGCGAGTTCGAATCGGCCTCTCTACAAAGCAGGGGAAGGCTGCCTAGAGTATTCCCTTCCCCAGACACCCACGAAGTGGGTATTGAACTGGGTCGGCCCTTTCTTCTTACTTTGCTTCTCATCTGGGTGTGCCTCGGGATTCTTTGAGTGTCCCCATTTATGTTTCCACTCCGGTGGGTGATTCTTTGGTTGTGGACCGTGTATATCGGTCGTGTTTGGTTACCATTTGTGATTTTGAGACCAGGAGCGGATCTATTGTTGCTCGGGATGGTCGATTTTGATATAATTTCGGGCATGGACTGGTTGTCGCCCCATTATGCTATTCTTGATTGTCACGCCAAGATCATGACGCTGGCTATGTTAGGCATTCCACGTATTGAGTGGAGTGGTAGTCGAGATCACAACCCCAGCCGTGTTATTTCTTTTCTCAAAGCTCAGCGTATGGTTGAGAAGGGGTGTGCTGCTTATCTAGCTTATGAGAGGTATGTCAGTATTGACACTCCTTCTATTGATTCCGTTCCAGTGGTACGTGATTTCTCTTATGTATTTTCAGTTGATCTCCCGGGCATGCCGCCCGACAGAGATATTGATTTTGGTATTGACTTATTGCCGGGCACTCAGCCCATTTCTATTCCACCGTACCGTATGGCTCCTCCTGAGTTGAAGGAGTTGAAGGATCAGTTACAGGAGTTATTGGGCAAGGGTTTCATTCGACCTAGTGTTTCGCCTTGGGGTGCTCCTGTATTGTTTGTGAAGAAAAAGGACGGTTCTATGCGTATGTGTATTGACTATCGTCATCTGAACAAGGTTACAGTGAAGAACCGGTATCCTTTGCCCCGTATTGATGATTTATTTGACCAGCTACAGGGCGCACAGGTGTTTTCTAAGATTGATTTGCGCTGTGGGTATCACCAGCTGAAGATTCGGGAGCCAGATATCCCGAAGACTGCCTTTAGGACTCGGTATGGTCACTATGAGTTCCTCGTGATGTCTTTTGGGCTGACTAATGCCCCAGCAGCCTTTATGCATTTGATGCACAGTGTGTTCAGGCCTTATCTGTGCTCGTTCGTGATTGTCTTCATTGATGATATTCTAGTATATTCCGGAGCCGGGAAGAGCACGAGCAGCATTTGAGGATAGTGCTTCAGATTCTGAGGGAGAAGCAGCTTTATGCCAAGTTCTCTAAATGTGAATTCTGGTTGAGTTCGGTGGCATTTTTGGGCCACGTGGTGTCGAGTGATGGTATTCGAGTAGATCCGAGGAAGGTGGAGGCCGTGCAGAGTTGGCCCAGACCCTCCTCCGCTACTGAGATTCGCGGTTTCCTTGGTTTGGCGGGCTATTACCGTCGTTTCGTAGAGGGGTTCTCTTCGATTGCAGTACCTATGACTAGATTGACCCAAAAGGGTGCCCCTTTTCAGTGGACAGACGAGTGTGAGGCGAGCTTTCAGAAGCTCAAGACAGCTTTGACTTCGGCCCCTATATTGATGTTGCCTACGGGTTCGGGGTCCTATACTGTATATTGTGATGCCTCACGAGTTGGACTCGGTGCGGTATTGATGCAGGACGGTAGGGTGATTGCCTACGCGTCGAGACAGTCGAAGGTGCATGAGAAGAATTACCCTGTTCATGATTTGGAGCTAGCTGCCATTGTTCACGCCTTGAAGATTTGGCGTCATTATTTATATGGGGTTCCTTGTGAGATCTACACGGATCACCGGAGCTTGCAGCACTTGCTTAAGCAGAAGGACCTGAATATGCGTCAGAGGAGATGGTTGGAACTACTGAAGGACTATGATATTACTATTCTTTATCATCCGGGCAAGGCTAATGTGGTTGCTGATGCCTTGAGTCGTCGGGCAGAGAGTTTGGGGAGTTTAGCATATCTACCAGCTTCGGAGAGGCCTATGGCGATGGATGTTCAGGCTTTGGCCAGACAGTTTGTTAGACTGGATCTTTCGGAGCCCAGCCGGGTCCTAGCTTGTGTGGTTTCTCGGTCTTCTCTATTTGATAGCATCAGGGAGCGTCAGTTCGACTACCCTCATTTGCTTGTCCTTCAGGATAGAGTTCGGCGTGGTGATGCTCGAGATGTTACCATCGGGGATGATGGAGTCATGAGGATGCGGGGGCGTATCTGTGTGCCCAATGTAGATGATCTTCGAGAGCTGATTCTAGCAGAGGCCCATAGTTCGCGGTATTCCATCCATCCGGGTGCCGCGAAGATGTATCAGGACTTGAAACAGCATTACTGGTGGAGGCGGATGAAGAGGGATATAGTTGATTATGTTTCCAGATGCCTCAACTGCCAGCAGGTGAAGTATGAGCATCAGCGTCCGGGTGGATTGATGCAGCGGATTGAGATTCCCGAGTGGAAATGGGAGCGCATTACCATGGACTTTGTATCTGGACTTCCACGGACTGTTAGGAAGTTTGATTCCATTTGGGTTATTGTGGATCGGCTGACCAAGTCCGCCCATTTCATACCGGTGAGCATTGCTTATTCATCGGAACGACTGGCGGAGATCTATATCGGGGAGATAGTTCGGCTGCATGGTATTCCAGTTTCCATCATTTCAGATAGAGGCACTCAGTTCACTTCGCGGTTCTGGAGAGTTGTACAGCAGGAGTTAGGTACTCGGGTGGAGCTGAGCACAGCATTTCACCCCCAGACTGATGGGCAGTCCGAGCGCACTATTCGGATTTTGGAGGATATGCTCCGTGCGTGCGTGATTGAGTTTGGAGGTTCATGGGATCACTTCTTGCCGTTGGCGGAGTTTGCTTATAACAACGACTACCAGTCTAGTATTCAGATGGCACCATATGAGGCCCTATATGGTAGGGGGTGCAGGTCTCCCGTGGGTTGGTTTGAGCGCGGGCGAGGCCAGGCTGCTAGGTACTGATATGGTTCAGGATGCAATGGACAAGGTCAAGGTGATTCAGGACAGACTTCGTGCAGCCCGGTCTAGATAGAAGAGTTATGCGGACAAGAAGGTTCGCGATGTGGCTTTTATGGTTGGTGAGCGGGTTCTGCTTCGAGTCTCGCCCATAAAAGGCGTTATGAGGTCCGGGAAGAAAGGGAAGCTGAGTCCCAGATTTATTGTCCCTTTTGAGATTTTGAGGCGTATTGGGGAGGTTGCCTATGAGTTAGCCTTACCTCCTAGTCTTGCAGGAGTTCACCCCGTATTTCATGTCTCCATGCTCCGGAGGTACCATGGTGACCCGTCGCATGTGTTGGATTTTACTTCTGTTCAGCTAGACAAGGATCTGTCTTATGTTGAGGAGCCAGTAGCCATTCTAGACAGGCAGGTCAGAAAGCTAAGGTCAAAGAACATCGCTTCGGTAAAGGTTCGGTGGCGGGGCCAGCCGGTCGAGGAGGCGACTTGGGAGACCGAGCAGGATATGCGCAGCCAGTACCCTCATCTTTTCACTACTCTAGGTATGTTTTCTATGCTCGTTCGAGGACGAATGAATCTTTTAAGTGTGGGAAGATGTAAAGACCCGGCCGGTTGTTTTAGAAAATTACACCCCAATCCCCAATTTAATTGTTCCCCTAAGTTCATTTCTGCTATTGTGGTTTGCCGGGAGAGTCGGTTCTGAAATTTGGAGCGTTTTGGGACACTTAGTCCCTAAATGGGAGCTTTAAAGTTGGAAAATGGTCTGTAGTCGAAACAGTGTTAAGACGACCTCGGAACAGAAATCCGATGGTTCCATTAGCTCCGTTGGCTGATTTCGGTGTTGGGAGCGAGTTCGGAATGTATTTTGGAGGTCCGTAGCTCACTTAGGCTTGAAATGCCGAAGTTTGAAATTTTGGCGAATCCGAACGATAGGTGAGATTTTGATCCGGGGGTCGGAATGGAATTCTGACAATTTCTGTAGCTTGGTTATGTGATTTTGGATATGTCCGCAAATTTTCAGGTCATTCGGACGTCGTTTGGTCGGGTTTTAGATCGATTGTGCAATTCGGAAAGTTTTAAGAAATTTAGGCTTGAATTCGATGTGAATTATGGGTTTTGATGTTGTTAGACGTGTTTTTATGATTGGAATAAGTTCGTATCATGTTTTGGAATAGGTTGGTGGTTTTCGTTGGGGTCCCGGGGGTCTCGGGGTGAATCCGGGGGTCCAATCGGGCTATTTCATGCATTTTGGAAATGCTGTTAACTGCTAGTGTGTGCTGCAGACGAATGCTCTATGCGATCGCAATGGGCTAATGCGATCGCATAGAAGGTTTTGAAGAGGCCAAGCGTTTGTTCTATGCGATCGCGGGAGTGGATATGCGATCGCATAGTTCTGAAAGGTGGTGCTCTGCGATCGCGTTCAGTCCTATGCGATCGCATAGTGTATAGAGAAGGGGGTCCCATACCCAGCTTTTTGTTCTATGCGATCGCGGAGCAGGGTATGCGATCGCATAGGTATATTTTGGTGAGCATTGCGATCACATTGTGGACTATGCGATCGCATAGAGTAGTTTGGCGAGGGTCAAAATTTGTTCTATGCGATCGCAACTGGGTTCATGCGATCGCATAGAGTAAAAATGTCTGGCAGTGACTTAAGTCCAGAAACATTTCAGTCGCGACCCATAAATCAAAAACGCCATTTTTGAGCTCCAAGAAAGGATTTCGAAGGGGAAACGCTGGGATATCATCGGGAAATCATCGGGGGTAAGTTTCTTGACCTTAATTCGTTGGTTTATCATGAAATCCGTGATTATTTCACTGAAAATGGGAGATTAAATGTGGGTTTGAGCCCTAGGCCTAAATTTTAGAAAACCTTTGATTTGATTGGGCAAACGGAGTCCGATTTCGATAAATTTTATATGCACGGACTCGTATTGAGATAAGGAACCCGAATATATAATTTTCGTGATTTTTCGATAAGTGTACCGAAATCGGGTTTTGGCAACTTGTGGGTTTTGGTGTATTTTGAGTTATTTTGTTTGGGTAATGCCCAATTGGCCTATTTTGATATGATTCTATTGAGTTTTATCAGATACTACACCTGTAGAGGCCGACATTCGCGGCAAGAAAGTTATTTCTTAGCGGTTTTGTACCGGAGTCGAGGTAAGTGGCTTGTCTAACCTCGTGTGGGGGAATTTTCACCCCTAGGATATTATGTGATAGTTTAAATGCCTTGTACGCGAGGTGACGGGCGTGTACATGCGCTGGTTGTTGAACACATACTTTATCTAAAATGCTCGATGAGTGATATTCCTGTCTTTAGCTGTTAATTTGATATTTTACCCGGTAGTATTTAGAAAAGCATGATTAGGTAATACTTAACTGTTTAGTTGCCGAATTGTCTTATTTGAACTTCTTGATAATTATTGGCACTATTTTTCGGTGAAGTTATAGTTAAGCATAATTTATTCTCTCTGTGTATTCCTTTATTTGTCGTGCTTGTGGACAGCGGGTTCAATTCCCAGAGACCCAGGGCTGTGGGTTCGATTCCCAGAGACCCGGAGTGATATTGGTAAGGACTGCGGGGTTCGATTCCCGAGATCCCGGAGTGATATTGGTAGGGACTGCGGGTTCAATTCCCGAGATCCTAAGTTATTGGTAGGGACTGCGGGTTCGATTCCCGAGATCCCGAGTTATTGGTAGGGACTGCGGGTTCGATTCCCGAGATCCTGAGTTATTGGTAGGGACTGCGGGTTCGATTCCCGGAGATCCCGAGTTATTGATTATTTATTGAGACATGGGCTGCGGGTTCGATTCCCGGAGACCCAGAGGTACTGTCAATGGGACTGTGGGTTCGATTCCTACAGGTCCTGGACTTGTTTTATTGAGTTGGCTATTCGTTGTTAGCTTAATTGTAGACGATTGCAGTAGTCATTTATTGTTGTTAATTTCGGAAATTATTATCATTTAAACTGCTTATTATTGTTATTATCATTATATTATTGTTTCTCGGTAGGGCCCTGACCTTCCTCGTCACTACTCCATCGAGGTTAGGCTTGGCACTTACTGAGTACCGCCGTGGTGTACTCATGCTACTCTTCTGCACACTTTTGTTGTGCAGATCCAGGTACATCAGACATGCCCATACTAGGTAATTCCGCAGCTTTCTGGGAGACCTCGAGGTATGATCTGCTACGTCCGCGGATCCGGAGGCTTTCCTTCTATTCTAATAGTACTAGTTGACATTTTCCCTTCATTTTGTTGTTAGATACCCTTTACACATAGAGCCACAGTTGTATATTCTCTTTTAGTCTGTGTTACAATGGGATTCCGGATCTTGGTAGTGTTTTATTCATTGTGTTGACGGATGTATGTGTCAAGCGGCACGGATTACATATCCTTTTATGCCATCTTTCGGCTGTTTCTCATTTAAGTGTTCATAGCTTGTATATTCCGCAACGTGTTAGGCTTACCTAGTCGTGGGGACTGGGTGCCATCACGACATGTTCACGATTGGGGGACTAGGGTCGTGACAAAATTATTGCATACCTTCCCCTTTACTATTATGTCCAAATCAGCCTTAATAACTTCCTAAGATTACTAAGCATAATTAACCTACTGAATTTAACTATCATCTATAGCCAAGCACCTATAGTTATGCTACAAGAAAGTCTGAAATTAAACAAAGAGTATCACAAAAAAACTAATCTGAACTATATAACTAATTCTATTATCAAATAAGTCCAATTAAGAACATTACATCAGGCTATTGTAAAAATAGAATGAATGGGGAGGTGGTGTTGTGGTGAAAATTTGGGGTTCATTAGGTGAACGTCGTCGGCGGAGACGATTTCCGGCCGGCGGCTCATGGCGAAGATGGTGGTGACTATTTCTTTATGTGGGAATGAATGGGGACGATGGGGGGGGAGGGGGGTATGACATTCAGACATTTTATATCCTAAACCTAGGATAAATCTGACCATTGGATCAATAATCACCAATGGTCCAGATTCAAAGCAGGTGAAATGATGTCGTTTTATTAGCTACTGGTCTGGGCTAGGCCGGGTCCGGGTAGTTTTTCGGTTGGGGTGTATTAATTTTGGGCCTGTGCAGTTTGGGCTTACTATTGGCCTCAAAACTAGGCAGCCCCCTTTTATTTACATTTTCTTTTGTTTTTTCTTCTTTATATTATTTTTATATTATTATTATATATTATTATATTTTTGATTTTCTGTAATACCCAAATAAAATCTAAGATTGTAATAATTAATTTCCAAGTATTACTAATTCCTATATTAAGGAAAACTAACAAAATATGTAGAAATGTAGAAAAATAAATGGTAAAAAGGGCTATTATATTTGTTATTTTTCTTATTAAATTTTAAATGCAAACATGCTATTTTTTGTAGTTTTTCAGTATCAATTAAAAATGCAAGTAATATGCAAACATGACATAAAATTATGTGATTAATTCTTAAAAATTCAAATAATAAAAGAAATATTCTAATTTTAATGAATTTATAGGAGTACATTAAGGGTTGCAAAAATCACGTGCTCACAACTGCCCCTCTTTGCTCGAAGACATGACGGGTGTTCGGGCAAAGATAAATGAGCGCTATGAAGGATTTTTGCCCGCTCAGCACTCCATGAGAAGCATTTTGAAAACAATTTGACCGAACCCTGCTCCAAAGGTTGCCTACATATCATTGGCTATAAAGAATCAGATTAGTGTAGTTCTGGAAAGTTTGGTAGCTGGGACTACCGGGAGCTGTGATTGTTACTGTTGTTGCTAATGCTACTGCTTGCTGACCTCCTTATTACACCAAAAGGAAAATCAAAGCAACCTAGCTATGCCTATCAACTATGAGTTACAAGATTCCTATCTAGAATTCTCTTGAAACTTGATCTTGAGTCTTAGCTGTTTTTGCTGCGAACTTCGATCTGCATCTTGATGCTAACAAGTTGTAGGAGTCTACTTCTTTCTGCAGGATCATCGGAGCTTGTAACTTTAATCGGATTTTGAACACTCTGCAATCTCTCTTGCTTCACATTTGAGTTCATTTATTTTTGTTCTTTTCTTCTTTTCTTAATTCTGGATTGAGACTCGTTCTTTTGGTCATCTCGAATCTTGTGCCTTGAGGTAAGACCTACTTGAAACATCAAAACAATCAAACGAACGAAATTTTGCTGCCCCAGTTTTCATTAGGAAAATTTTGTGAGTTAGTTCTGACACATGTCTAAGCGATCAAATCAGGCTTATGTATCTTGGTGAATGTTAAAAGATGACCGAGTTATATCGAAATAAGAAAACGCTCATTGGGTTATGCCAGGGAGATCCATGGGTTATGCTGGGATTTTAGAAAGGAAAAGCCCCTTGGGCTATGCCAGGGGATCCACGGATAATGCTGGGATGGAAAGAAAAAAGCTCCTTGGGTTATGCCAGGGAGATCCATGGGTTATGCCGGGATTTGGAAAGAAAAATCCCCTTGGGTTATGCCAGGGGGATCCGCGGGTTATGTCGGGATTTGGAAAGAAAAAGCCTATTGGGTTACGCCAGAGGGATCCATGGGCTATTCTGGGATGGAAAGAAAAAAGCTCCTTGGGTTATACCACAGAGATCAATGGGTTATGCCGAGATGGAAAGAAAAAAGCTCATTGGGTTATGCCAGGGAGATCCACGGGTTATGCCGGGATTTGGAAAGAAAAATCCCCTTGGGTTATGCCAGGAGGATCCACAGGTTATGCTGGGATGGAAAGAAAGAGCCCCTTGGGTTATGCCAAGGAAATCCACGGGTTATGCCGGGATGGAAAGAAAAAAGCTCCTTAGGTTATGCTAGGGAGATCCACGAGTTATGCCAGGATTTGGAAAGAAAAAGCCCATTGGGTTAGGCCAGGGGGATCCACGGGTTATGCCGGGATTTGGAAAGAAAAAGCCCATTGGGTTATGCTAGCGGGATCCACGGGTTATGCCGGGATAGAAAGAAAAAAACTCCTTGGGTTATGCCAAGGAGATCCACGGGTTATGTCGGGATTTGGAAAGAAAAAGCCCGTTGGTTTACGCCAGGGGGATCGACAGGTTATGTCAGGATTTGGAAAGAAAAAGCCCCTTGGGTTATGCTAGGGGGATCCACGGGTTATGTCGGGATGGAAAGAAAAAATCTCCTTGGGTTATGCCACGGAGATCCACGGGTTATGCCAGGATTTGGAAAGAAAAAGCCCCTTGGGTTATGCCAGGGGGATCCACGTGCTATGCCGGGATGGAAAGAAAGAGCCCCTTGGGTTATGCCAGGGGGATCCACGGGTTATGTCGGGATGGAAAGAAAAAAGCTCCTTGGGTTATGCCAGGGAGATCCACGGGTTATGCCGGGATGGAAAGAAAAAATATCCTTGGGTTACGCCAGGGAGATCTACGGGTAATACCGGGATGGAAAATAAAAAAGCTCCCTGGGTTATTGGTTCACCTCCAAGCAACGGTCGTTGTCAATATAACTTGGTTTAATAAGTCCAAGATCGATCCCACAGAGAATTAACCTATCAATCACAACGTTTACAACCCAAGAGTACTTACGAATCAAGTTCCCAAAATTTAGAATATATTTGTGTATGATTTTCGAATACCTATTTTGCAAGAATTAAGAATGCTTAAAAGAAAGAATTGAATGTTGAGTAAAAATAATATAGAGAAGGACTAAGGTGTTGATTTCCCCTATTGATGGAATCCCTTATCGTTATGCTCATACAAATTGTTAATATATATATACTATCAATCATGAACGCTATGTGTATCGTAACCCTCTCTCGAGCAATTATAATAATTTACTAGTGTACTCTCCTGTGCTACCCTAGCTAGCTTTAATTTGAATAGTTCACTTTAGATTGCACCCAAGACTTCGTTATTCCTAACCCCGTCTTTACGCCTAAAGTTAAAGATTCCTCTAATAACCTAGGTGTGGTGTTGTTCAACAATAAACCTAAATATGCACTCTTTTCCAAGTTATGCACACTAAATAGGCACAGAGCTAATTGGGGATCCTACCAATTAACTACAATAAGAATGAAGTTGAACAAATAGAAATCTAAGTCACAATTTGTAATCACATAAATGATAAGTTCATCTATCAATAGGTTCCATCAAAACCTTAGAAAAGAATTTAGCTACTCATGCTTGAAGAAACAAGAATAATAATTGAAATCATAAAGAATTGCTTGATATAAAATAATAGAGAGAGTGTGAGAGGAATCTCTCCTACTAAAACCTTGCAAACGTATTGAAGAAAATAAAGTACATGCCTCTATGGGGCAAACTAGGGGTTTATATAGAGGTTTTAGAGCTTAAAAGCTAAGTTAGAGTCCAACTGGGATTACTGCAGCTGGGACTTCCGCGGTTCGTTCGCGGCCGCGAGCGGACCGTGAACAGTCAAACTTCAGAGGCCTTCGTTTTTCGCGGTTCATCCGCGGCCGTGAGTGGACCGCGGATGAACATCACTTCTGTTTCTTTACTGCTTCGTCCAGACCTCTTCACTTTAGCTCTTCTCTTGGCCTTTTCATCAACCTATGACTTCAAAATAGCTTTTTAAGGCATCCAATGCATCACATGTACCTGTAAAACACAATCGAACACTAATCAAAGCATTTTGTCCTCATAACAACATTAATCTCATAATAAAGTGTGATTATTTAGGGTATAATTATAGTCAAATTCACCTATTATCAATACCCCACACTTAAACATTTGCTCGTCCTCGAGCAATCTTTAATCACGCTTTAGGCCAATTAACAAAATTTGTCTCCCCCAAAGTATGCCACATAAGCTATTATATATGAACAACTTAAGATATGCATAATCTTTTACTTAACCGTAAATTCTCATGCCAGCACATTATTACTTACTCTACTTATTATCAAAAACTTGCAAATTTACCTTCTTCCTCTTGAATTACATGCCCTTACCAAATTTATTGAGAGAAGTTCCCACACATTAAAAATTCATATACATGGAACTTATAAATATCGGAAAAATTTACTCACTCTCAACAAAGAACATTCATATGCGTACAGACACACCATAGGCTTGCCCCTAGTGTAATATTCCACTAATCGAGTTATTCAATCATAGATCAAGAGGTCTTTAAGGGTTGTAATGTAGGCTATGGGACGGGTAGGATACTTTTGGGTATAGTGACTAGCCTCCCTAAGCACTTTTCTTTTCTCTTTCACAACTTTCCCTTTTAGTTTTTCTTCCTTATGTCTCCCATAAACATTTATTCACGTTTATTTGCCTTTAATCCCCATTTTTCTTTTGTTGGTGTAACTGGCCTTTCTAATTTTTTCATATATACATTGATATAGCTCTTTTTCTCATTGCTTTGCAACACATTTACATTATTTTGGCCAGCTCACTATTTTCTACCACTCATCCTTGATTTTCCCTTTTTTTTTATTTCCCTTCACCCCACACTTAATCTTTTGCATATTCATTACAATACAAGTGCTTTTAGGAGGTAAAGTAGAACAAAATATAATAATTTGAAGAACATTCAAGGGTTATCAAAGAATATGCTTTAAGCTCAAAGGGGTTAACTAAGATATAATGTACGGGTGAATTCATGTCTATTAATACATGGCGTTACACAAAAAAATGCCTCTATCCTTTCTAAAACCGAACAATTTCTATTTCGCTTTGCAAACACACAGGGCAAGTACTAGGCATCATGCACAACATACAATGTAAGTAAAAACCTCACACACACATGGCATGCAACTCATTTGGAATCCGGTTTATCTACAAAGTCCTATCGATGTTCAAGCAAGCATTATTGTGCAATTTAAGGCATATTGAGATTCTACAATCAAGCTTAGAAGATACATTCTCAAGTTCAATTTACGCTTTTGCTAATGTGCATATTCGGGGTTACATGTTGCCCTTTTACCTCTAATCCTAAGAAAAAGAAAGAAAAAAAAATCTACCTAACCCGGTTCAAATAGAAACCCTTGGAAAAGAACCGTGGTCAAAAGAAAAACCAAGGGTGAGATGATACACTACCTAGAAAAAGAAAATAAAAGAAAGAAAAATTCCTACGTGGACTACTTCCCTCAAGAGTACTTGTCCTAAATAGTCCGTCATCAGGAAGAGTCCTCTACTCATATTTTTGGATTTTTTAAATTTTTTGATTTTTTTTTGTATTTTTATTATTTTATATTACTTACTACACTAATATATACATTATGTACAAAATAAGTTTCCCACCCCACACTTAAAAATATGTCATGTCCTCATGGCATAAATAAAATGAAAGCACAATAGGGTTAAGAAAACTTACATGTGACTCACTCGGAGTCGGAGACGGTGGATGGGTCGACATGGCATGCTCTCCCAAGTGCTCTGAACCATGCCATAAACCTGTTCTCTGACCGGGCTTGCCTAGTGGACATGGCATCTAGCCATGTGTGTAGGCCATTTACGGAAGTGCGCAGAGGAGCAACCTCCTCCTCCATTGACCTCAACATAGGTCGTGTGGACTCGGATCTAGAGATGCTTGCTCCACGAGGAGCAGGCCTGGAAGGTCCAGCTGAATCCGTGGAGTGCCTGGCCCGGGCAACCGGTACAGGATCGTCCTCATCATCTAAGTCAATAGGGGTTGTGTCTCGTCCAACCCGGATAGTAGCAGCTCTAAATGGAGCTCTTAGTAGTAGCTCACCGTCAGCATCAGTAACTGGGGTGTGGTTGAGGAGACACAACGTAGTGACAAGAGAAGTGTAGTAAAACCCTTGGCAGTGAGGGATCCCCTCAATACCATCTCGTCACTAATGACTCGGGCAATATCAACATCCCGATGTGTTACAAAACACCAAGTCAAAACAGCCCTATTAAAGTTAACATCCGTGGTGTTACTTGAGGGCAAAATACGATTGCAAATTATGGAGAACCAACATTTGGCAGTGTGTGTAAAACAGTTAGAGTGCAGAGTTTGATTTCTAATCCATACTGGAATGCCATCTACACATAAGGCCTCTATTAGCATGTCCCATGTGACACCGGGCCTATCATGGTAGTAATCAACATCACTAGTGTGCAATGGCAGGCGAAGTACCCGCCAAATAGTAAGAATATGAGCATTGACTCTCTTACCTCTGACGAAAACTTCTCTGACCATAGCATATGGAGCATTGGCGTAGAATTCTCGAACAAGCATCTTGTTCACCTTAAGAGGTGAGTCAAAGAGGAAATCCATCTCGCGCCTTCGAATCTCATCATAAATTTCCGGCTTCTCCGAGCAGATAACTATCCTATCAACTTCTACCTCTTGGAGCCACTTTTTGTTTGCTTTAATGTGAAATGCATTTTCGGCTCCTTCATCAGCAAACCTAGACTCGTCATAAGTCGGTTGTCTGGATGAACTAGCACCATGTCGTGCTCTCTTTGGGGCCATGATCCTGCACAAATAAGATAGCCCAAAAAGTTTGTAAACCGTTAGTCATTGGAGGGCTACTCAGACTTCGCCGTCCTAGAAAACTTTACAATTGACCATTCTTTTTGTGTAATTCCCTCATACCACTATATTAAAATTCGTTATCTAACTATTTTACCCATGCCTATTTGAGCACCCCACACTTAGTTCTTTGAACACTTCTAATAATACCCAATTGACTTAGTCCATCCTCAATAAACTACACCATTATCAATTCATGCGTTGAACATTATTTTTCCTAAACTTCATCAATACCCTATGAGCAATTATAATGTGCCCAACTTAGCTTACTAATCAACATTCATGGTGTTCATACTATTTTAGGTTTCCAATCATGAAATTAGCATCCACAACCTAATTTGAAAAACCCATAAACCAATTATTCACCAAACTTCAGCTATATGACAAGGTTCCTTAGTAAAAATTCATGGAAACATGTATAGTGCAACGAAACCCACATCATATTCCAAAAAAATTATACTAATCTAACAATATCTAATTATTCATACAAACTAAAAAATATCAAAAACTAAGAATAAACACAAAATAAGAGAGAATAGAAATAGAGAAACTTACAATTAATACAATGAAGAAGTAATGGATGAAGAATGGGGTGAATTGGAGAAGAGGGTTGTGGGAATATTTAGAGAGAAGGGGGAGAGTTTTGAGTTAGAGAGAGAGGGGAATTTGGAGAATGAGGGGGGCGGCTGTGGAGTTATGAGGGAGAGGGGGAGTGCTGTTAGGGTTTTAAAGGGGGGGGGGGATAAGAAAAATAAAAAAATAGTAATTTGCGCCGACCGCGGAACTGACCGCGACTGTTCGCGGTTCGTTCGCGGCCGCGGATGGACCGCGAACAGTCGAGATTCAGAGAGGTCATTTTTTCGCGGTTGGTTCGCGGCCGCGAATGGACCGCGAACAGAGAAAGTTCAGAGAGGGCATTTTTCCGCGGTTCATCCGCGGTCGCGGGTGGACCGCAGACAGTGCTCCTCTCTGAAAATATTTTCGACTGTTCAGCACAAATTTGTGTTTTTCTTATATTCCTTTATTACTTACTACTAAGATAAAATTACTTACAACATGTTCGTAGGTTGCCTCCCACGTAGCGCCTGATTTAACGTCGCGGCACGACTCAACTTAGCGCATTTTACGGCTCGCTAGACCTTTGAGGTTCATCCAACCGCAATTCTATCTTGTCCTCCATGTCATCCAGGCCTATGTAATGTTTCAACCGCTGTCCGTTTACCTTGAATGTACGTGATCCATCCATAGTTTGAATTTCCACAGCTCCTAACTCAAATGCCTCAATTACCTTGAAGGGTCCTGACCACCTTGATTTTAATTTACCTGGGAACAGTCGTAACCTTGAATTGTATAGTAGTACCTTGTCCCTGTTTTTGAAGGTACGCTCAACGATATTTTGATCATGGATCCGCTTCATCCTCTCTTTATACAATCTTGTATTTTCAAATGCTAGATACCGAAATTCTTCTAACTCATGCAACCCAGTCAACCTTGCTTTACCTGCTTCATCCAAGTTGAGATTCAATTGTTTCAGTGGCCACCACGCTTTATGCTCTAGATCAACCGTTAAGTGACAAGCTTTTCCGAACACCAATTAGTAAGGAGACATGCCAATGGGTGTTTTGAATGCTGTTCTATATGCCCATAGAGCATCATCAAGCTTCCTGGACCAGTCGGTTCTTGTGGCGTTCACTGTTTTGGTCAGTACACTTTTTATCTCCCTGTTGGAGACCTCAACTTGTCCGCTAGTTTGCGGGTGATATGGAGTGGCCACCCCGTGTTTAACATCATACTTGGCCAATAATTTCTCAAAAGCTCGGTTGCAAAAGTGTGTGCCCCGTCACTAATGATAGCCCTTGGAGTCCCAAACCGGGTGAAAATATTCTTCTTCAAAAATCCCACTACCGCTTTGGCATCATTAGTGGGTAGTGCTGCAGCTTCCACCCATTTGGACACGTAATCAACTGCAACAAGTATGTACTTATTGTCGTATGAGCTAATAAAGGGCCCCATGAAATATATTCCCCAGACATCGAACACTTCCACTTGCTTGGATTGGATTCATTGGCATCTCATGACGCCGGGAGATGTTCCCGGTGCGTTGACATTCGTTGCAACCTTTCACCCACAAGTGTGCATCCTTAGACACCGTCGGCCAATAGAAACCGGCCTCGAGTATTTTGGCAGCTGTACGTATTCCTCCAAAGTGACCGCCATATGCTGAAGCGTGACATGCCTGCAAAACAGAAGATTGTTCTATCTCGGGGACGCATCTCCGGATCATGTTATCAAGACATATCCTAAACAAATATGGTTCATCCCAATAATAATACCGACTTTCACGAAAAAATCTTTTCCTCTGGACCGATGATAGGTCATAGGGAACAATGCCACTGGCTAGATAATTGGCATAGTCAGCATAGCATGGAGCTTCCAGGAGAGTGATGGTGAGCAATTGCTCATCTGGAAAGGTTTCCAGAATTTCCCCACTCTCTTTGACAAGTTCGGCTCCTTCAAATCTTGACAAATGGTCAGCTACTTGATTTTCAATACCTTTTCTATCCTGATTTCGAGGTCGAACTCTTGGAGAAGCAACACCCAAAGAATTAGGCGTGGCTTAGAGTCCTTTTTTATCAATTAAATATCTTAAAGCTGCATGGTCTGTGCATGCGATTACCTTTGATCCTATGAGATAGGACCGGAATTTGTCGAATGCAAACACAACCGCTAGCATCTCCTTTTCCGTCATTGTGTAGTTTAGTTGTGCTCCACTCAGAGTTCTACTTGCATAGTATATTGGATGCATCAGCTTATCTTTCCTCTGGCCCAGCACTGCCCCCACTGCATAATCACTTGCATCGCACATTAACTCAAACGGTTGCTCCTAGTCTGGGGCAATGATGATGGGTGCGGTGACGAGCCTCTTTTTCAGTTCCTCAAAAGCAATCCTGCATTCGTCAGTAAAAACAAAAGAATGATCTTTCTCAAGTAACTTACAAAGAGGGTTTGATATTTTGGAGAAGTCTTTAATGAACCTCAGGTAAAAACCGGCGTGTCCAAGAAAGCTTCTTATGGCCCTGACGGATGTTGGTGGACGCAACTTTGCAATGATATCAACTTTAGCACGGTCTACCTCAATGCCTTTGCTTGAAACCCTGTGCCCAAGTACTATACCTTCTTGAACCATAAAGTGGCACTTCTCCCAGTTTAGCACTAAATTTGTTTCCATGCACCTTTGTAGTACTCTAGTCAGATTGGCAAGGCATTCATCAAATGAATTCCCTACCACCGAGAAATCATCCATGAACACTTCCATAATGTCTTCCACCATGTCGGTGAAAATAGCCATCATGCACCTTTGGAAGGTGGCAGGTGCATTGCATAGTCCGAATGGCATCCTCATGAAGGCGAAGACACCATAAGGGCATGTGAAGGAGGTCTTCTCTCTATCTTCGGGGGCTATGGAGATTTGATTGTACCCCGAGTATCCATCCAGAAAGAAAAAGTGGGACCTCCCTGCCAACCCGTCAAGCATTTGATCAATGAAGGGAAGTGGGAAGTGATCTTTGCGGGTGGCTAGATTCAACTTCCTGTAGTCCATGCATATTCTCCATCCGGTGACGGTTCTTGTTGAAATCGGTTCATTGTTGTCGTTTTTCACTACCATCATGTCTCCTTTCTTTGGCACACATTAGACCGGACTAACCCAGCTGTTGTCTGTGATTGGGAAGATGATTCCCGCATCTAGCCACTTTATTACTTCCTTCTTCACCACTTCCTTCATGTTGGGGTTCGACCTTCTTTGATGTTCCCTGGAAGGTTTGTGTCCATCTTCCAGGAGAATTTTATACATACAATAGGCTGGGCTGATCCCCTTTATGTCTGCCATGGTCCACCCGATGGCAATCTTGCATTCCTTGAGTACCTGTATAAGCTTTTGGGCCTGCACATCTAACAAACTAGATGAGATAATAACAGGTAACGTGGAGTTAGGGCCTTGATACTCATACCTGAGATGTGATGGTAGTGGTTTAAGTTCAAGCTTCAGTGGCTCTTCTATGGATGGCTTTGCTGGTGGGCTCTCTCTTTTTTCTAAGTGTAGGGATTCGAATTCGATCTCTCGCTTCCAGAATCCCTTGCCTTCCTGAGATAATACCCATTCGGCCAAACTTTCACCGTTTACCTCTTCCACGTTCATCAGGCATGCTTGCAGTGGATCTTCAATGGTCAATTCTGCATCGTCGGTTTCTACTATCACATCAACCGCATCAACTAGAGAGCAATTTGCGAACTCACTAGGGCGCCTCATGGATTTTTGCACATTGAAGA
Source organism: Nicotiana noctiflora (assembly GCA_032618575.1). Classification (NCBI taxonomy): domain Eukaryota; kingdom Viridiplantae; phylum Streptophyta; class Magnoliopsida; order Solanales; family Solanaceae; genus Nicotiana; species Nicotiana noctiflora. The sequence continues at coordinate 68,932 of JASVEL010014224.1, read as the reverse complement.
TGATCTCCTCATCATTCAACCTCATCTTGAGTTCCCCAGTTTCACAATCAATTATGGCTCTCCCAGTGGCTAGGAATGGTCTTCCCAGGATTAGGGGAATTTCTTCGTCGACCCTGCAATCAAGAATAACAAAATCGGCGGGAAACACGAACTTCCCAACCTGGATTAGCACATCATCTATAATGCCAAATGGACGCTTAACCGTCCTGTCAGGCAAGCTGTAAAAGCATAGAGGTGGGTGTGGCTCTCCCAATACCTAACCTCTTATAGACAACTAAGGGCATGAGATTAATGCTTGCCCCCAAATCACATAAAGCCTTAGCAAAGGCATAATTCCCTATAGTGCATGGGATGGTGAAACTACCTGGATCAAATAGCTTCTCAGCAATGGGTCTAGAGACCACTGCACTACAAGTCTGTGTGAGTGTAACTGTGGCTAAGTCTTGGAAATCAAATTTCCGCGACATTAAATCCTTCATCATCTTAGCATAACCAGACATTTCTTTTAAAGCTTCAATTAATGGGATGTTTACCTGAAATTGCTTGAGCATGTCGAAGAACATTTTGTATTGTTCCTCTTTATGGTGTTTGGCCAGCCTTTGGGGGAATCGTGGTGGTGGCCTCTTCTTCCCGGTGACTTGGGATTTATCTTTGTCTATCATTTTCTCATCAATCTGCTGCTCTACTTTTTTCGCTACTTTCTCTGTTCCCTGTTGTGCTTCTTTATTTTCAGCAATTGGCTGGACTGTGACTTTTGTCAACCCTGTGGATTCATCCAATTCAATGGGCAATGGAGTAGGTGTCTCATCCTGTTTGTCAATTTTCTCACTTTCATTCTCAGCATCAAGATCTCTACCGCTTCTCAGAGTCACTGCCATTATTTGCTTTGGGATTTGGTCCTTTGGGTTCATTTGAGTATCTGCAGGTAATTTCCCTTGAGGCCGATTGTTTAGTGACATAGCAATCTGCCCCATCTGCACTTCCATATTTTTGATTGCTGCATCATGTGCATCTGTTCTCTCATTGGATTTGGCATTTGACCCAATTACCTGCTGCATCATAGCTTTCAATTCTGCGAACCCATCGTCATGTCTACCCCCATGCTGTGGTGGAGGTGGATAATATCCCTACTGCTGATTGCCAAAATTCTGAGGTCTAGGATATGGAGCCATGTTGTGTGATGGCCTCATACCTGCTGCACTAAATTGTGGCTGTGGAGGTCTATACTGCATTGGAGCCTGTTGGCCCCGGTTTTGATTGCCTTGTCGCTGTCCTCCATAGTTAGCCACATAGTTCATATCTTCATGCTGATGATGATGTTCTTGGTCTGCAGCCCATGGATTACCTATGGGTTGGCTAATGCAAGATGTGCATAAACCACCATTGGTAGTATCTACAATGTGAACTTGTTGCTTAACCCCTGATTCTTCCACCTTCTTTGTCAGGATGCTCATTTGTGTCAATAAAGTTGCCACGTTCTCCTCCAGAGTGTTGGATGGATCCAGAGGTACAGAGTGTACTACTGGTGTGATAGGAGCATTCCTGGTCATCCACCCGGAATTTTGAGCCATCTTGTCTAGCAAATTTTGGCCCTCTCTCCAAGTCTTCCTCAGAAAAGCCCCACCTGCTGAAGCATCTACAATATTCTTCATACTATCTGAGAGTCCCATGTAGAACCTTTCACCCAACATCTGCTCAGGAATACCATGGTGAGGACACATAACAAGCATGCCTTTGAATCTCCCCCAAGTTTCATGTAGTGTTTCCAATGGTTTTTGTTTGAAGCTCACAATCTCATCAATTTGTTGAGCTGTTTTGTTGGGTGGATGAAACTTGTTGTGGAATTGTTTGACTAACTCATCCCAAGTTGCAATGGAGTTTATTGGGAGTGAGTTTAGCCATATCTGTGCTGCTCCTGTAACTGAGAATGGAAAAAGTAGTAATCTGATGGCTTCCGGAGTTACATTCGGTTGCCTTTGTGTTTTGCATATTGATAGAAAGTTCTTGAGGTGCTGCTGTGGATCTTCAACCTGAGACCCAAAGAATAATCCCTTATTTTGCAACAAGTGTAGCATGTTGTTAGTAATCTGGAAAGACTCGGCTTGAATTGCTGGCACAACGATGGCAATTGCCAAATTATCCGCTGTGGGTTGTGCCTAGTCAAATAGTGCACCTTCCTGTGCCTCCTGTGCCTCTTGCATATTTAGCCCAGCTTGCTGGTTTTGAGCGTTCATGTCACCCATGTCGAAGTCCAGTTTGATTAGTTGTTGAGATTGTTGAATTTGTTTGATGGCTTTGTTATGTGCCCGGAAAGTTTGCTCGGGGTCTGAGAGTCCTACAATTAGTTCTCCAGTCCTTGCAGATTTTCTAGGCATGCACCTGAATACCCAAATCAACAAACGTCAAAATATTCAATGTAGAGTGTAGAAAGAACCCGAATACACAAGAATCTTGAAGTTCTGGCAATGGCAATTGATAATTCCGTTAATTCCCCGGCAACGGCGCCAAAATTGGTTCACGTCCAAGCAACGGTCGTAGTCAATATAACTTGGTTTAATAAGTCCAAGATCGATCCCACAGAGAATTAACCTATCAATCACAACTCTCACAACCCAAGAGTACTTACGAATCAAGTTTCCAAAATTTAGAATATATTTGTGTATGATTTTCGAATACCTATTTTGCAAGAATTAAGAATGCTTAAAAGAAAGAATTGAATGTTGAGTAAAAATAATATAGAGAAGGACTAAGGTGTTGATTTCCCCTATTGATGGAATCCCTTATCGTTATGCTCATACAAATTGTTAATATATATACTATCAATCATGAACGCTATGTGTATCGTAACCCTCTCCCGAGCAATTACAATAATTTACTAGTGTACTCTCCCGAGCTACCCTAGCTAGCTTTAATTTGAATAGTTCACTTTAGATTGCACCCAAGACTTCGTTATTCCTAACCCCGTCTTTATGCCTAAAGTTATAGATTCCTCTAATAACCTAGGTGTGGTGTTGTTCAACAATAAACCTAAATATGCACTCTTTTCCAAGTTATGCACACTAAATAGGCACAGCTAATTGGGGATCCTACCAATTAACTACAATAAGAATGAAGTTGAACAAATAGAAATCTAAGTCACAATTTGTAATCACATAAATGATAAGTTCATCTATCAATAGGTTCCATCAAAACCTTAGAAAAGAATTTAGCTACTCATGCTTGAAGAAACAAGAATAATAATTGAAATCATAAAGAATTGCTTGATATAAAATAATAGAGAGAGTTTGAGAGGAATCTCTCCTACTAAAACCTTGCAAAAGTATTGAAGAAAATAAAGTACATGCCTCTATGGGGCAAACTAGGGGTTTATATAGAGGTTTTAGAGCTTAAAAGCTAAGTTAGAGTCCAACTGGGATTACTGCCGCTGGGACTTCCGCGGTTCGTTCGTGGCCGCAAGCGGACCGCGAACAGTCAAACTTCAGAGGCCTTCGTTTTTCGCGGTTCATCCGTGGCCGCGAGTGGACCGCGGATGAACAGCACTTATGTTTCTTTACTGCTTCTTCCGGACCTCTTCACTTTAGCTCTTCTCTTGGCCTTTTCATCAACCTATGACTTCAAAATAGCTTTTTAAGGCATCCAATGCATCACATGTACCTATAAAACACAATCAAACACTAATCAAAGCATTTTGTCCTCATAACAACATTAATCTCATAATAAAGTGTGATTATTTAGGGTATAATTATAGTCAAATTCACCTATTATCAGTTATGCTAGGGTGATCCTCGAGTTATGCCGGAATATTTTAGGAATGAAGTCCTTATGCTACCATGATTTTTTTTCATTTTCATTTTTGCACTTCTTATTCTCATTCTTTTCTTCTTCTTTTTATTTTATTCTTTTCAATTAGCCAAAATGTATGAAAGAGTTTCGGGAAACTTCCCTTTTGGTCGCTTTCCTGCTGCAAAGTTGTTTCAACGTTTGCACATTTTATTTCTATTTGGGTTGCACCTGCTTCTTGCACGGTTGCTCTGAATAGAACCTGTTTTTCAATCAAAGAACAATTTATTAGTTTGAAACAGTTGTTGGTTTGTGGACTTGATTGTCCCAATTGCTTGAATTTCGCCTCCATTCCGTTGAGAACCTGCTACTTTTGGCCTTGAGGGTGAATCTCTTTTCAAACTGACCAGGTTCAGCTCTCAGAATTTCATTATAACTCGCCCGTGTGGGCTCTGGCCTTTTCACTTTATTCAGCTCTAAGACCTTTGCCTTTTCCTTTATTTCTTTTCAAATGTCTTTATTGTAGAAGCAATCAACCCCAATGGTCAATCGGGATTGGACTGACGCACTCGCTGAGGCTGGGTGTTTCCTTTAACTTTAACCAGGCGGAGCCCTGTGAAACTGTCCTTCCATCTTTTTTTGTAATAGTTTCAAAATTAGAGTTAAACCGAAAGGGATTCAAAGAAATGGTATGTATAGAGCGAGCATATGAGTTTAAAGAGAAGCGTCCCTTTTGGGGAAAAGAAGGACGTATCTGGGGTGCATGTTGGCTTCAAATGAACATGACATGCTTCTTGGACTGGACGCCCAACCCACACAAACTTTCCAGCTTCACACGAACCCATTGATCTGCATTTCTAAAATAGGGAACCCTGTCAAGACTTTTAGTGATGAGGTGTTTTCCTTTTCGGTCGGCAGTGCCCTTTGCGGGTTTTCGCCTATCAACCTCTCTCATTTATCTTCTCACCATCGCCCGATAGTGTTCTTTTCAAGTTTTCACTAAACGGACTCTCTCGTTTTCTATTTCTCTACTCACCGTCGCCTTATGGTGCCCAAAGGTTTTCACCGATAAGACTCTCTCATTTTATCTCTCTCAATTCAGGTTGTAGCAGATTCCATCAATGATGTTTTTCCACTTATGCCTTTGCCAATTGATCCGAAGGACTTGAACAAGGTCTTTGGGTAAAAAAGATTTGAATGGAATTACAACTTTGGAACCATCTCGACGGATTTAAACCGAAACGTCCTATCATCTGCCCCAGTTTGAATTTTGGGGAAATTGGAATTTTTATTTTGGTGTGACTGAACCTCAGGGAGAGGCTGTCTACGTACCCTTTCAGGATCAAGTCAAAACGTAGTTCAGGCAAATAATATTTGTTTTTTTTACTTTCGGGTTCCAAAGAGGGTAGTCAAAGAAACAGAACCGGGTCAAAAGGTTTACAAAGGATTGATAGTATTTGGGATAGCATGAAGGAAAACCTTCGTCATCTCAATTGTACAAAAGCCATTACTCTTAGAGGTTTAGACATAGTACCTTTTCACTGCATCTACATTAACTGTTGTTTCAGGATCATTTCCTTCAATGTCTTCCAGATACAGTGCTCTTCTTGGTAATATTTTCTGGATAATGTATGGACCCTTCCAATTAGGAGCAAACTTTCCTTTTGCTTCTTGGTGATATGGGAGAATGCGTCTAAGCACAAGCTGCCCTACTTCAAAGTTCCTGGGCGTACTTTCTTGTTATAGGCACGGGCCATTCTTTGTTTGTACAACTGCCTGTGGCAAACTGCGGCCATTCGCCTTTCATCAATTAAGGATAACTGCTCCATCCGGGTTTTAACCCATTCACTATCTTCAATCTCCACTTCCACGATTATGCGAAGCGAAGGGATCTCTACTTCTACCGGTATGACTACTTCAGTTCCATAGACCAACAAATATGGGGTTGCTCCAATTGATGTACGCACTATGGTCTGATACCCAAGTAAGGCAAAAGGCAATTTTTCATGCCACTGTCTTGAACTTTGAATCATTTTCTCAGAATCTTCTTGATGTTCTTGTTTGCTGCTTCAACGGCACCATTGGCTTTTGGCCGATAAGGATTAGAGCTTCTATGTTTTATCTTGAATTGTTCACATACCTCTATCATCAGACGACTATTCAAGTTTGCAGCCTTATTAGTAATGATAGTAGCAGGGATACCGAAGCGGCAGATGATGTTGGAATGCACAAAGTCCACTACAGCTTTCTTGGTGACTGCCTTGAGAGTGATGGCTTTACCCCATTTTGTGAAGTAATCAATTGCAACCAATATGAATCTATGCCTATTAGAAGCTTTTGGTTCAATCGGCCCAATGACATCTATACCCCAAGCGACGAATGGCCACGGTGCTGACATCAGGTGAAGCTCTGCTGGCGGTGCATGAATTGAATCACCATGCACCTGACATTGATGGCATTTCCGGACAAAACCAAAGCAGTCCTTTTCTATAGTTATCCAATAATATACTGCTCACAAGATTTTCTTTGCTAAAACGTATCCATTTATCTGAGGCATGCACACTCCTGCGTGAACTTCCTGTACGATTCTTCCGGCTTCCTCAGCATCAACTCATCTTAACAGATTGAGGTCCGGGGTCCTTTTATAAAAAATGTCACCACTTAAAAAGAAACTGCTTGCCTGCCTTCTAATGGTTCTTTTCTGATCTCTTGTGGCCTGCTCAGGGTATTCTTGTGTCTTCAAGAATCTTTTAATGTCATGATACCATGGATGAGTTCTGGGCGACTGCATTACAGTAACCATGCCTTTCTTTGATTTGAATTTCCAGGGGATCAATATGGGCATTGCCTGGGTAAGTTAACATTGATGCTAAAGTGGCGAGTGCATCAGCCAGCTCATTGTGACATCGAGGAATGTACCTGAACTCGATTGACTTGAAACATTTGGTAAGGTCATCCACGTGCTGCCGATATGGAATGAGCTTTACATCTCGGGTTTCCCACTCTCCCTGTGCCTGCCGGATAATTAAATCAGAATCTTCCATGATCAATAAATCTTCAACCTCTTGGTCAATAGCCATGTTTATACCCATGATGTAGGCTTCATATTCAGCTGTATTGTTTGTGCAGAAAAATCGGAGCCCTGCTGTTGCTGGATAATGCTGACCATCGGGTGATATCAAGATTGTCCCAATACCTACACCCCCTGCATTTACTGCTCCATCAAAAAACATTTTCCAGGCACATGTATCTTCAGTGATGACTTCTACTGAATTAACTTCTTCATCTGGGAAATACGTGCTCGGTGCTTGGTATTCATCGTCAACTGGGTTTTCTACCAAATGATCTGCTAACGCCTGGTCCTTTATTGTCGTGCGAGTGACATAGACTATGTCAAATTCAGTGAGCATGATTTGCCATTTTGCCAATCTCCCAGTGGGCATCGACTTCTGGAATATGTATTTCAAAGGGTCCATCCTGATTATAAGATAGGTAGTATGGGCTTGAAGATAGTGCCTTAACTTCTGAGCGACCCATGTCAATGCACAACATGTTCTTTCCAACAAAGTATACTTAACCTCATAGCTGGTGAACCTCTTACTCAAATAATAAATTGCTTGCTCTTTCTTTCCAGTCTCATCATGCTGCCCTAAAACACAACCGAAAGAGTTTTCCAGCACTGTCAAATATAAGAAGAGAGGTCGTCCTGATTCAGGTGGAACCAACACCGGAGGATTTGACAGATATTCCTTGAGTTTGTCGAAAGCTTCTTGACATTTAGCGGTCCATTTGATTGCTGCATTTTTCTTCAACAGCTTAAATATGGGCTCACACATGGTAGTCAATTGAGCAATGAACCGACTGATATAGTTCAACCTGACCAATAAGCTCATCACGTCCTTCTTAGTTCTTGGAGGAGGTAGATCTCAGATAGCCTTTATCTTTGTTGGATCTAGCTTGATACCTTTCCTGTTGACTATAAAACCCGGGAGCTTGCACGATGGGACCCCAAAAGCACATTTGGCTGGATTCAGCTTCAAATCATACTTATGCAACCGTTCAAAGAACTTTCTCAGGTCTCGCACATGATCATTCTGAGTCCGTGACTTGATAATTACATCATCTACATACACCTCTATCTCTTGATGCATCATGTTATAAAAGATAGTGGTCATAGCCCTCATGTATGTTGCCCCAGCATTCTTCAACCCGAATGGAATGACCCGATAACAGTAGGACCCCCATGGTGTAGTGAAAGCAGTCTTTTCGGCATCGTCTTCATCCATCAACACCTGATAATATCCTGCATAACAATCCACGAAGGACTGTATTTCATGTTTGGCGCAGTTATCAATAAGGATATGGATGTTGGGCAAAGGGAAATTGTCTTTTGGACTTGCCATGTTCAAATCTCTATAATCCACACACACACGGGTTTTCCCATCTTTCTTTGGCAGAGGAACCACATTGGCTAACCAAGTAGTATATCGGACCACTCGAATTACCCCTGTCTTCAACTGTTTTGTAATTTCTTCCTTGATCTTATCACTGATGTCAGTTTTAAACTTTCTTTGCTTTTGTTGTACTGGATGAAATTCAGGGTAAATTGGCAGTTTATGCACCATTAAATCCACACTCAACCCTGGCATGTCATCATATGACCAAGCGAACACATCTTTAAATTCAAACAAGAGCTAGATTATGGCATCTCGAGTTTTTTCCTCTATATGAATGCTTATTTTGGTTTCTCTTATTTCCTCGACAGTTCCCAAATTTATCGGTTCAGTGTCATTCAGGTTTGGCTTAAGTTTATTCTCAAATTGTTCCAATTCTCGGTTTATTTCCTTAAAAGCCTCTTCTTCATCATATTCTGGTTCTTGATTCAATATTTCACAGTTAGACAGTGTGTTTGAGTCTGGGCATGAAGTCCTCAGGCATGTCATGTTATTTAAATCCGCATTATTATAACTGAAAAGAAAAAAAATGAAAAAGAAGAAAAAATAAAAGAAATCAGAAAAAGGAAAATGGACGATGAAATATTGATTTCATTTCTTGGAATTTGGGAAGATAACAAGGTTTACATGAATTTAAAAGACAAGATACTAAAAGAAAACATCTGAGTTACACCATGAAATAACGCGAGATGCAGAACAAAGTAACAGGGCTAATCTACTAGGACTCCAGCCTGATCGGGAATAGAGTAGCATTCCAATTCTGAAGTTTAGCATCTGGTTCCATATAGAGCACCTCAGCGGTGCTAGTACCTTCTCCTGGTTCGACCATGTGAGTTTCCTAGAGCATTTTCCTCATGGCTCCACAGATGTCTTCTATTTCATCTACCGTGAAAACTTCATCCTCTTTTTCAACATATTTGGGTTCAACAAAGGTCTCATACAAATGTGGCACTGGTTGTGGAAGAAACCATCCTTTCTTTTTCCTTTCTTCGGCCCACGCTTCATCTTCTGGAGTAGGGTGAAAACCTATCCCGAAATACTTCTCTACAGTGGGTAGGGTTACTGGCTCAACTATTCCTTGCAAATCTTTTCCTAATCCTTTCCCTGGTTTGAATCCATGTCTAATCATTTTTTTGGCCACCATGATTGAAGCATTAGATAAGAAAGGCTGGGGGCATGGGCTTCCTTCCTCATATTGGTCCGCTACCACGACTTCAAAGGCTTGATAGACAATATGCGCACTCCTTCTCTCGCCTCCAAGCACGGAATGGATGGGTCATGATAGATAGACTGCTCATCTTCTTCATGAACTACAATCTCCTTATTCTCATATTCAACTTTTACCATATGGTGGAGGGTAGAAGGCACGACTCCTGCAGCGTGAATCCAAGGCCTTCCCAAAAGAAAATTGTATGACGTGTCCATGTCCAATACTTGGAAAGTGACCTCGAAATCCACTGGGCCTATGGTTAGTATCAAATCAATTTCACCGATAGTGTCCCTCTTGATGCCATCAAAAGCTCTCACGCAGATATTGTTGGGACGAATCCTCCCTATTCTGATCTCCATTCTTTATAATGTAGAGAGTAGGTTGATATCAACCCCTGAGCCTCCGTCCACCATGACACGCTTAACATAGTAACCCTCACATTTGACAGTTAAATATAAAGCTTTATTGTGAGCAGCTCCTTTTGGTGACAGATCATTCTTGTTGAAAGAAAGTTGATTGGTAGCGAAAAATCTTTCTGCCATTCTCTCCAATTGTTCAACTGGTGTTCCGCTGGGCACATATGCCTTATTCAAGGTTTTCATGAGAATCTTCTGATGTTCAGCGGATTTGGTCACCAATGTCAAAAGTGATACTTGTTCAGGACACCCTCTCAGTTGTTCCACTATTTCATAATCAGCCATCATCATCTTTTGAAAGAAGGCTTCTGATTTTTTGGCGCTTACTGGCTTTTTAGATGGAAAGCATTTTCTTGCAGTGCTGTTGACTTCAAGAAAATTTGAGCATTTTTCAACAAGGATGGTTCACGGGAGTTCCCCTATAATTTCTTTGCCTTTATGGGTAACCACAGTTTGTTGGTAGTTCCATGGTACTGTAGAGGGATCAGTCATCAGCTTCTGTGGTGCGCGTCCAATAACCACTGGTTCGCTCAGCCGAGCCGGTTTGATTGTCCCCCGCACCACATAGGCCATTTGTATCCCTTTCTTTACTTCATACTTCTTCAGAGCGCTCACGAGTAATTGTTTTTCTTGACGAACCCTTGTAATATAAAGAACCCTTGTTTCGGAGGCATTGGTTCGACTTTTGCCTTAATTTTCATTTCAGGTTCAACTTTGGTAGTTTTATCCTTCTTCTCTCTTTTTTCCTGCTTTAGGGATGTCTTAGGCTTCTTTTCAGCATCGGCAATAGCAATTATGGCTTTTAAGGCCGGATCAAATTCTCGCTCTTCACAAATCATACCAATTACTGGTCTGTTGTTGTGGGCGGGTAATGGGTTATTAGTAAAATTTGGAACTTCTTCATCCTTCATCACTATTTTTCCTTGTTCGATCAATTCTTCCACAGCCCTTTTCAATGTCCAGCAGTGGTCCGTGTTGTACCCTTCCGCTCTTAAATGATATGCATACCTGGCACCCCGCTGATATGATGGTGATTCCGTGGTTTGCTTGTTTAGGGGTACAGGTTGCAGCAAGTTCATCTGGACCAGCTTCAGGAACAAACCGGAATACGATTCACCTATTGGTGTAAAATTTTGTCGCTTGGGTGATTCTCTAGGGCAGAAATTATTTTGCGGCGTTTGGGGATTGTATTAGTTTTGGAAATGAGGCTGGTTTCTTAGGAATGGAGGTGGGTTTCGATTAGCTTGCGTTTGCGGTCGGCCGAACGATTGAGCATTCATTACCGCATAAGGTGGAAGAGTATAAGTCATGTCTGTGTGGGGGTAATAGTGCTGATGAGTTCTTTCAGAGAACGCCGGTCTAGGAGCCCGGAATCTTCTTCCTCCCGATGTTGCCATCACTGTTTGTTCTTTCTTATTGCCCTTAGCTATCCATCCAGACCCGCCTTGAATAGCTTGGGAGGTTGCTCTTATACCCGATTGACTCAGGATTCTGCCTGTCTTCAAACCATTCTCCACCATTTCTCCAATTTTTATTGCCTCCGCAAAAGGTTTACCCATGGCGGACATCATGTTTTGAAAATAATCTACTTCTTGGGCTTGTAGAAAAATTGTCACCATCTCCACCTCATTCATTGGTGGTTTCACCCTTGACGCCTACTTGCGCCACTTGATTGCATATTCACAGAGACTTTCTAAAGGCTTTTTCTTAAGATTTGCCAAAGAATTTCTATCGGGTGCAATGTATACATTGTACTGAAATTGTCGGACAAATCTCTAGCGAGGTCATCCTAAATATGCCATCGAGATATGTCCTGATCCATGACCAAATCTTTCTCCAAATTAGGCCATCGGTAACTCTTCTTTGCCACCGGCTCCACGTAGCTGATTACAGTACCTTTTGAGATGAGCTATGGGATCACCATGTCCATCGTACTTTTCGAACTTTGGTATCTTATATCCCAAAAAGGCAGGTGCACGTGAGGGAACATGTACGGATCATTATAAGAGACACTTTTCTTCCCACTTAGTCCTTGCATATTCTTAAGACTTTGTTCCAGACTCTTCATCCTTTTCATCATGTCATCCTTTTATGATGTTTTGAGAGTCTTGTCCTATTCTGGTGTGGGCTCATAAGGTGGCCGGGAATATACGTATTGAGGGTAGTGAGGAGGATCGATCTGAAAGACCGGATTCTGGAATGTGAAGATTGAAGGGTCCACACCGTGCTTTGGCAATGATGGCTGAGTTATTGCATATGATGGTGGAGCTGTAAATATGTTGGGCGCAGTCCCGGATGGGAACACTTGTGGGTGGGTTTCGGGGGGTGTTCCGAAAAAGTTAGCAGTGATGGTAGGTTGGCCCAAAGGAACATTTGGATGGCTGATAAGGACAGTGGTAACTCGTCATGATCTGGGGAACAATTCCGGGAATCCAGGGATATTACTTGGGGGTTCCTTCCCGTTGTTCCAAGCATCCCACATCTCCATCAAGCGCAGACGTAGTATTCTATTTTCTTCAGCTGTGTAAGACTCGGAGACTGGGATCCCAAAGAGTGGGCTGTCTTTAGAGATAGGGATTGTAGGAAGAGCCATTTCAGATGACATTTCAATGCTTCCTTTGGATCTGGTGAAGTATCGATGTGAGGCCAGCTTACCACAAACCAACCACGATTCTAAAAACTTAACTGGAATTGACAGCAACAACGGTTAGTGTGACACAAATAACAGATAGGCAGCTGCACATTGAAATGTGATGCACCTATACACTTAACTGAGTATCTACATGTTTTCTTCGGCTGCATGCGTCATCCCAGCTTTTCTATTGTTGCCTTTTCCTTTCTTTTCTCTTTTTGTTTTATTTTCTCTTATTGGTTTTTATCTAAATTCCTTATTGCCCTCCCTTGTGTTTCTTTTTCTCTAGTTTTCCTTTTATTTATTTCCCTCATATTTCTCTTTTTCTCTGTTTTCCAAGATTACGATCAAATCTTATATAGATTGCCTACGTATCATGGCCCCGCATGAATCTGACCAAGTGTAGTTCTTGCAAATGCAAAAATAAGAAAAACAATTTTTTGGGGAATTTTCAAATTTTCATTAATAATAACTGCGATTACAAACTTACTAAACTATTTCTTTTTCATTTTCAGAAGAACAATACAAAAAACTCAAAACAAAATACAGACTCGACTTATCTAAGAATACATCGAAAGTTCATACCTGGGGTCCGTGGGGCATCATTCGGCATCGCCGTGAGCCTGCGCGCAAGACCCCTTTGCAGTTACTCTAAATCATTCATGACCTGCCGAACAAATTGCATCACTAAAGCAAAGAAAGTAGTTCTATCCATCCGTTCAACATCTTGACATCTCTTGACAATATAATGTGCAGTGCGCTGGATTCTTTCCCTGATTTGACCTTTTTCTTGAAGGAGCCGGCTTATCTGTTGATTGCGGGCTTCTAGCACTTAGGACTTGAAGGTGAAGGCCTTGTAGCAATTTTACTTCCGTTTGCATTTCATCCATCATCTCATAACACCGGTTCCTCTCAGCTCGAAACTCTTTGTCTAATTGGGCTGCCCTTTCTTTCGAAGCATTTCCTTTCCTTCTTATGTTGGCAATGGTTTCTTCATAATCCCTTTTTAGATGTTGTACATATCGGGCTCTTTCCTCAGTTTTCTTGGCCCAATGTATTTGCAGTTTTTCCAGATTCCTTGGAGACCTTTCTAACTCTTCTTCACAATCTGAGACTTGTTTTCTCAACCCTCTGATCAACCTTTCGTCAGACACGCTTCTTTCCCTATTTCTAGCATCAATTTTCATTTGTTGATCCCGTACTTGTTGTTCTAATGCCCCAATTTTGACCTGGTATTTCTTTTCTTTATTCAACCAATCTAATTGGATCCAGGCTCCATCAATAAACTGCTTTACGTGAGGCCTTTTAGAGGGTCTCCCAGGAATTCGGAACCTTTTGTTGAACCATGCCAAATATTTGGAATCCACCTCTCCCCTTGCTCGATCCTCTATCATTGTGTCAGGTTGCAAAAATCGGCTTTCATTCTATATTTTTCTAATTATTGCCTCCGGGAAGGTAGCTTTAGGACCCAACTCAATAATCGGTTCACTTAAATCTTCATCGTTGTGCACTGTTTGGAACCTCCCAAATAGTCGCATAACTCTGTAAGGTGCATAAGGTTGTATGTTTTGAATGCCCATCAAGAGTATATATGGGACTTCTGTTGAAGTATAGACAACTTCAGTTGTGGGAAGCCACCCATAAGCCCACTCGACCTTATACGCATTCAATGAATTCAAGCATGAAGACCAAGCCTTAACACCTTCGGGGAATTTGATACCTATCACCCGAGTTTCAAATTCGTTGATGCAACTAAGCCAAGTTAACCCAAAGTTCATGTACCCTGTGCGGTGACATAAATACTCCTGGATCCACATTTGCAATAGAAGATTACACCCTTGAAAGAATTTCTCCTTCTCGACACTTAGTTAAGGCCCGATAAATCTCTGCTACAATCAAGGAGACTATTGTGCTATTGGGCTTTTTCATAGATATATCCACCATTCCTATTAGTGCGAGATCTATATTCCCATCTTCCCTTGGGCAAATCACAGTTCCTAGAAAGGCCACAATAAATGCTAACCCTCGCCGAGCCACCCATTTGTCTATTTCCTTCATATGATAAGCCCGTGTTAGGTTCCTTAAAGCCCCTCGGGTTGCCAAATCGATGATAAAGAAAATGCAAAGTACAACACCCTTCTGCTAGATACGGGTCTTGGATATCTCGACTGACACTCAATAGATCTAAGAATTTGTGGAGTGTAACAGGCCTAGGTGATAGAGGATATCTACTTCGCATGTTTCCATTAAGGCCTGCATACCGTGCCATTTCCTCCAATGTTGGTGTGAGCTCGAAATCAGAGAATCTGAAGACATTCCGAGTTGGATCCCAAAATGGTATCAATGCTTCGACAATATCCTTTCTTGGTCTTACGCTCATAAGCCCCGTAAGCCCTCTAGTATTCTTACCACTCATTCTTTACTTCCATCTCGTAGGTCATTCCACCACATATGAAGCTGGAGGGGTATCTTACTCAGGACTGAGAAGGTTTTGATGTCTTTGGAATTCATCCTGCACATTTATTTAATGATTAAAAGGTAGAAGTGCCTATTTTTGCAAAAGTTTTGTTTAATGGACCATAAATTTGGAAACAATTCTCATCCTGGGGCCCATGGGGCATCATTCAGCATCACCACAGGACAACACAAGACTGAGAGTTTTAATGTCAATTTTGACTATTTTAAAACTTGGCTATATAATGGCTTAAAAATGGCTATCTTTGCAAAAATTTCAGTTGAGAAAAATTGGTTTGGCGAATACGGCCTTTCAGCACTTCCGAGAGGGAGATTTTAAGGCTGTATTTGCAAACCATTTAAAATGACTCAAGGTGGTTGTTCTTGAAAAAACGGCCTCCGGCGTCCTTTTAAGGGACATTCAACTTATTTTAAACAAGAATGGCATCACCTGATTTAGAAAAATATAAAAATTTGACATTTTTTGGCTGTTTTTGAAAAAGGGGAGGTTGAACCCGATGAGGGTTGCCTACGTATCTCACATTCCGGTGAGAATCAAACCAGCATAGTTCTGGATGATTGGCCAAAAATCAAAACTATTTTTGAACAACATTTTCTTTCTATTTTTCAAATACGTTCTATTGATTTTTGAAAATTCGGTAGCATTTCGGTAGTAATAATTATCCTCCCTCAGTCCTAATACTGCCTTTTTCCAATTTTTCACTCATGATGCCGATCAACATGCAAAGCTGAGCAAATAAATGCAAGTAGCACATAATATGCATCAGGATGATCATTTCAGTACGGGTCACCTGTCCTAGACGTACCCAACCCATGTGTTGAGTCCCCTAAGTCAGAATGCACGTGATGAAAATAAGCATCTACTAGGAGTCCGGCATGAGTTTATTGTTCATCTAGGTTTAAAACCTAGGTTTATTGGTCTAGACCTGGCTTACCCGAGCGGACAACTCGGGCCGAGAGAGAGGTAGCGTACCAGGGATACAGAAGCTCGCCCGGCTTTGCAACTTATCCAAACCTCGTTCTAAATTTGGGAAAAGACTCTAACAGAAGAGAAGCTACACGAAATGCACCCTTCTCCATGATGTAGAAGACTTAGAAAGAGGAGGGATTCGCGACAGTTTATATACAGTTTCAACAAATATCAAAGCGGTAATTATTTAGCACATATAGCATGAAAGTATGTAGAAAAAATCAGATAAAAGCCAAATATAATAATTAAACTAAGCTCGAATTCTTTGAACCCTGAACCGGAATTCTGGGTTCATTTCCCCAGCAGAGTCGCCAGAGCTGTCACATCTCCTTTTTAACACACCCTACCCCGAAGGGAAAGATATATAAAAGGGGAGTTTTTCCAATTAAAGTGACATTATTCGAATTGGGAATATTTATTTATTTTTAGAGTCGCCACTCGAGAAAGGATTGGCTTTTAATGTCCCGAGTCACCGGTTTAAATCCCAAATCGAGGAAAATTATTCGACTTCCAAATTGGAGTCTACGAACCAGAAATTCTGTGTAAGGAATTATGTTGACCCGAGAGAAGGTGTTAGGCACCCTCGGATCCCGTGGTTCTAGCACGGTCGCTTAAATTATCATAAATTGCTACAAATCTATTTTTTTACATATTCTAACCTATAGTGTAATTTTATAATTATTTACCGCTTTTTAATTATTTTTACGAAAGGTGAACGTCGCCTAAAAACATGTTTTCAGATCACGTCACATGAAATGCGCCCGGATCCTCGACACATCTTTATTTGACGTTTTCGGATTTGGATTTGGGTTGTATGAAATACACACCCAAATTAGGAAGGTAAGATTATTAAAAACGCGCCTATAGTGTCTAACGTATTATTATCTTTTGGGAAGGCTGTGAAATTTGCTAAACGGCCCATCCGATTCTCTAAGTATTTTAGGTAATTAATGAGGGCCCCGCATTTTGGTATTTGATTTGGGAAGGCTCGTATCACTTTTATTACTAAAGGCCAACTAAGATCAAACAACAATTTTCTATGAATTATTTGTCTCTAAAGGTTAATTAATTTTTAAATACAAACTCGGGCCACGAATTCAAGTCCGAATTCAAACAAAAGGGAAACACCCTTTTAGCTTGAACCCGCTACCTAATTCGAAACCCAACATTATATATACAAATTAATTACCTCATTCCTATATAATTTAAAAGTAGTTTGGATTTCAGCATATTTTTTGTGTCTCAACAATTGACCCATGACTTGTAAAAATACAATTAGCAGAATGATACCAACGAGTTAATACTTTTGAATTTCGATAATTAACAGCAAACTCAAGGTGATTACTATTTCAATCCAAAGAGAACATCTAATTTAACATTAATAATACCTAATGTTAAGTCTAACAAAAGTTACTCTTGCATTATTCCAAATGATATGATAAAGTCATGTTTGAAGTTTATTTTTAGAAGTGAATGGATCAAATCATCAAGAAAACAGAAGGAACTTTAAGTTACATTTTTAACTTGATTTTGTTTGCTTGCAGTAATTGAGTTAGATTGTCAAACAAAAAGGAAAAATGATAGACTCAAATATTTCTACCCTGAGACTCATGTCAATTATGCATCATATTTCAGATTTCGAACAGTAGCACGCAAATGACTTATGTCCAATTCCTAGTTCATTATTTATCTGAACCCAAGCTTCAGCACATGCTTTTAAAAAATAGCAGATCCTATTTATTAATCACATCTAGTTCCTGGTTTATTATCTATCCAAACACAAGCTTCAGCACATACATAAACAAATCTTGTTTTTTACTCAAGGCAGCAAACTCTAGAAGCATTCGAATTTTATCAATATTGCTTAGTTGCATTAATATAAAAACTAAAACGGAAGAAATCCATATAGTCCAATTAGAACAGTCCAATACAGTCCATTAACAGTCCTGACAATTTCGAATCTTATTTACAATGAGGATTTTAACAAATCAGGAATACTATATGAAATATAAAACATTCATAACAAATTTATAGCAAAGTCGTGCAACAAACTTTATTTCATCTTTCAACTGGGTGTTCACATAGCCTCAAAGTCAGGATATGTACCTGGAGGTTAAAATACAATAAGAAGCAAAAGTCAGCAGCAGATTTGAGTGTTCAATAGGCTCAAGCAGTAACACTGTCACGACCCAAACCCTGGTCGTGATGGCGCCCAACACAATGCTAGGCAAGCCCGACCATATTATCCCTTAAACCAGCCAGTTATTAATCTCAATTAATCAAATTAAACATAAACAGCAAATGATCATATCAGGTGATAAGCGAGATAGTAAAAGCATACAAAATACGGTCCCAACCATCACGAGACTGGGCCTCTACAGAATAACATCCTAGTACAAACAAGTCTAGGCAAAAGAAATCAACAAGATGATAAAGAAGGAGAAAACAGGCTCTGCGGACGCTGGCAGCTACCTCGTAATCTCCGCAAAAGTAGACAAGGATCAGCAGCTACAATGTCTCAACTGCTCTCGGGCACCTGTGGATCTGCACAGAAAGTGCAGGGGAGTGGGGTGAGTATATTTCAACTCGGTGAGTAACAATAATAAACAATAACTGAAAGTAAGAACTCCTGTGCTATCACTTAACAGTTCTAAGTCAACCCTCACAGGTACGTCATCACTATAAGTACTCTGATCTCCAGTCCATATCTATCTCTACAAGATCCCAAACTGATCAAACCCTCGCTCGTACCCCTACGGTGTACATCCATCTCAATATATGAAGACACATACATATGTCTATAATGTATAACTATTTAAGTAGGTAATAGGATATGAATGTGTATAATGCTGCGGCGTGCAGCCCGCTCCAATACATATACCGCTGCGGCGCGCAGCCCGCTCCATTTAACGTCGACGGCGCTCACTGGGGGTGTATACAGACTTCGGAAGGGTTCCCTAGGCCCAAGCGCTATGATACTGCGGCGTGCAGCCCGATCCACACATGTATTACCGCGGCGTGCAGTCCGAACCAATATATATATACATATATATAACTATACTGTTGCGGCATGCAGCCCGATCCCATAATATACACTAGCGCTCACTAAGAATGTGTGCGGACTCGGACTCCGAAGGGGCTCCTACAGCCCAAGCGCAATAATACGTCGGCGTGCGATACGTCCCACATGTATATTACATGTATATTACGCGGCGTGCAGTCCGATCCAATATATATACTGCTGCGGCGTGCAGGCCGATCCAATATAGGTATATATATATAATACCTCATAATGGGTCCTCGACCCTATCCCAGTCAGTATATGCTTGGCCTCTCAGGCCCAATATAATATATCTCAACGGGACCTCGGCCCTAATTCAGTCAATATAGACTCGGCCTCTCAGGCTCACTCAGCTAGAATAGGACCCTAGGTATTATCTTTCAAAGTACACATCTAGTACTGGCTCGTAATATGCTATACAATTGTAATTACGGCTAAGTGTATGTTCCCAACATGATATAAGGGTCACCTAGCTCTATAGGTTCCCTAATATTCTACAGATCGGCACAAGGCCCCAAACATGGCTATTAGCCCAATTGCACAGTTGTAATCTCATTAACAGTCATAAAACACAGTATTCTATTAGCCGGGAAGGACCAAGTCCGAACCCCTTATCACAATGTCACCCCGCCAGTCACAAGACGCGCATCTCATCTCAACATAGCACTGTAAAGTGCTAGTACGAGGTTTCAAACCCTCAGTACATTATTAACTACTACCACTCACCTCGAACTGGTAGAAGCTTCAATCCGCTTTGCACTTTCCTTGCAAATCAATCTCCTCGGATGCCAAATCTGCTCAAAATCATAGAGAATGCATTAATATATGTTAATTTCACGCAATTCATTCGAAATAACCCAAATTGTATCGAAACCCGCAAAGTTGACAAAACCCGACTTTTGGTACGCTTCTCTAAAAATTATAAAAGTTACATATTCGAAACCCTCGTCTCAATACGAGTCCAGGCATATAAAATTTACCAAATTCGGACTCCATTTGCCCTCTCAAATCGGTATTTTTCTACAATTTTAGGCCTAGGGCTAAAACCCACCTTTAATCATCCATTTTCATAGAAATAATCCATGATTTCATGATAAAAGCGCGTAATTAAATCACGAAACTTACCTCCGACAATATCCCGATGATCTCCCAGCTATTTCCCTTCACTTCCTCTCTCTAGGCTTAAAAAATGGGGGTTTATGAAATGAAACCCGTAATGAAATGTTTCTGATTTTAAATTCACTGCCTGGGGCTTTTACTCTACGCGTTCGTGATGCCCCACACACGAACGTGATGCTCTGATCAGTCCTTCCATCGCGAACGCGATGCCCAGCCATGCGTTCGCGAAGCACAAACCTCCAGCCCCCCCCGGATTTCCTTCTACGCGTCCGTGTCCCCACTCACGCGAACGCGATGCCCAGCCTTTTTCTCCTACGCGAACATGTTCTCACTCCACGCGAACGCGAAGCCTCCGGTCCTGACCCTACGCGTTCGCGTCCAGCCCATCGCGAACGCGATGAACAACCTTGTTGACCTTCGGGGACGCGTGCCCTTCATCGCGAACGCGATGAAGGAATTCCTTCTGCAGACACAGCAGCAATTCAGCTGTTGTCTTAGGCAAAAAATGGTCCGTTTGGACCCCCGAATTCACCCCGAGGCCCCCGGGACCCCAACGAAAACCACCAACATACTCCATAACACGATCCAAACTTGTTCCAATCATAAAAACATGCCCTTAAACACGGAAAACATCGAATCCAAGAAAATTCAAGCCTAAGTTTTCATTCAAACTTCCGAAACTGACATTCTACCAAAACCCCGACCAAACGACCTCCGAATGACCTGAAATTTTGCAGGCACATCCAAAATTACCTAACGGAGCTACTGCGACTATTGGAATTCCATTCTGACTCCCGAATCAAAATCTCGCCTATCGATCGGATATCGCCAAAATTGAGCTTTAGCCAATTCAAGCCTAAAACTACACCGGAACTCCAAATTCACTTCTGATCGCTCTCCTAGCTCACAAATGACCTCCCGGAGCTGACAGAATCATCAGAATTCGATTCCGAGCTCTCTAACTCACAGGTCAACATCCAAATGACTTTTCTCAACTATTTCTTCTTCAAAGAGACTATTTGTCTCAATTTCAACCAAACTCAACCCGGATTGACTCAAACTTACCCAACAGGCATATTGCAACATTAACAAGCAGATAACGGGGATAACGGGGCGATAACTCACATGATGACGGTCCGGGTCATCACATTCTCCCTAACTTAAGAAAACGCTTGTCCTCGAGCGGGTCAAGAAACATACCCGGAGACTCAAATAGGTGGGGATATCTGCTCTGCATCTCCTGCTCGACCTCCCAAGTAGCCTCCTCCACGGGCCGACCTCTCCACTGTACCTTGACTAAAGAAATCTCCTTAGACCTCAACTTTCGAACCTGTCTACCAAGAATAGCCACTGGCTCCACATCATAAGATAGATCACCATCAAGCTGAATGGCACTGAAGTCTAATACATGAGACAGATCCCCGATGTACTTCCGGAGCATAGACACATGGAATACTAGATGCACGCTGGATAGGCTGGGTGGCAAGGCCAACTCATATGCCACATCTCCAACTCTCCTGAGTATCTCAAAAGGACCAATGTACCTGGGACTCAGCTTCCCTTTCTTCCCGAACCTCATGACACCCTTCATGGGTGAAACCTTCAGCAATACCCTATCACCAACCATGAAAGACAACTCTCGAACCCTACGGTCTGCATAACTCTTCTGGCAAGACTGTGCCGTGCGAAGCCTCTCCTGGATCAACTTTGCTCTATCCAGAGCATCCTGAACTAACTCAGTCCCTATCAACCTATCCTCACCAGGCTCAAACCATCCGACGGGAGATCTACACCGTCTACCATACAATGCCTCGTACGGGGCCATCTGAATACTCGACTGATAGCTGTTATTGTAGGCAAACTCAGCAAGTGGCAAGAACTCATCCCATGAACCACCAAAGTCAATCACACATGCCCGCAACATATCCTCCAAGATCTGAATTGTGCGCTCCGACTGTCCGTCTGTCTGGGGGTGAAATGCGGTGCTCAACTCAACCCGCGTACCCATCTCTCGCTGAAATGCTCTCCAAAACTGAGAAGTGAACTGAGTACCCCTATCGGATATGATAGACACTAGAACTCCATGCAACCGGACAATCTCCCGAATAAAGATCGCTGCCAACCGCTCCGATGAGAAAGTAGTACTAACTGGGATGAAATGTGCGGACTTAGTCAGCCGATCAATAACACCCATACAAAATCAAACTTCCTCGCTGTCCGAGGGAGTCCAGTAACAAAATCCATGGCGATCCTCTCCCATTTCCACTCGGGAATGACCATACGCTGGAGAACACCGCCCGGTCTCTGATGCTCATACTTGACCTGCTGGCAATTAAGGCATTTAGCTACATGCCTAACAATATCCATCTTCATTCTCCTCCACCGGTAGTGTTGTCTCAAGTCTTGGTACATCTTTGCGGCACCTGGGTGAATAGAGTACCGCGAACTGTGTGCCTCCTCAAGTATTAACTCCCGCAAACCATCTACATTGGGCACGCATATACGGCCCTGCATCCTCAGAACACCATCACTGTCGATAGTCACATCTCTAGCATCATTATGCTGCACTCTGTCCTTAAGGACAAGCAAATGTGGGTCATCATACTGTCGCTCCCTAATGCGATCATATAAGGAAGATCGAGAAACAACACAAGCCAACACTCGACTCGGCTCCGAAATATCCAACCTCACTAGCCGATTGGCTAGGACCTGAACATCACAAGCAAATGGCCTCTCTCCAACTGGGATGAAAGCTAGGCTACCCATACTAACCGCCTTCCGACTCAAAGCATCGGCCACTACATTGGCCTTCCTTGGATGATACAAGATAGTGATGTCATAATCTTTAAGCAACTCCAACCACCTCCGCTGTCTCAAATTAAGGTTCTTCTGTCTGAATAAGTGCTAAAGGCTGCGATGATCCGTGAACACCTCACAGGAGACACCATACAGGTAATGTCTCCAAATCTTCCGAGCGTGAACTATGGCTGCTAGCTCCAAATCATGTACAGGGTAGTTCTTCTCATGGGGCTTCAATTGGCGAGAAGCATAAGCAATGAATCCACCCTCTTGGATCAACACACAACCAATGCCAACTCCCGAGACATCACAATACACAGAATAATGGTTTGAAGCTGACGGCAGTATCAAGACTGGTGCTGTGGTCAGTGCTGTCTTGAGCTTCTGAAAGCTCTCCTCGCACTCCTCGGACCATAATAAAGGAACACCCTTCTGAGTCAATCTAGTCAAGGGTGAAGCAATAGAAGAGAACCCCTGAACGAATCGGCGATAATACCCTGCCAATCCCGGAAAGCTACGGATCTCAGTAACTGAGGTCGGTCTGGGCCAACTCTGCACTGCCTCGACCTTCCTCGGATCTACCTGAATACCATCACAGGACACCACGTGCTCTAAAAATGCCACGGACTCAAGCCAGAACTCACATTTGGAGAACTTGACATACAACTTCTCCTCTCTCAATTTCTGCAACACAATACTCAAGAGCATGCTCCTCCTGGCTACGAGAGTAGACTAGTATGCCATCAATGAATACGATCACAAATGAATCAAGATAGGGCCTGAACACACTGTTCATCAAATGCATAAATGTTGCTGGGGCGTTGGTCAGCCCAAAAGACATCACAAGGAACTCATAGTACCATATCTGGTCCTGAATGCAGTCTTCATAATGTCGGACTCTCTAATCTTCAGCTGATGGTAGCCTGAACGAAGATCAATCTTCGAGAACACCGTAGCGCCATGGAGCTGATCAAATAAATCATCGACACGAGGCAGAGGAAACTTATTCTTCACTATAACTTTGTTCAACTGCCTGTAGTCAATACACATCCTCATGGATCCATCCTTTTTCTTAACAAACAGGACCGGTGCACCCTATGGTGACACACTCGGCCGAATGAACCCCTTATCTAGGAGTTCCTGGAGCTCCTCCTTCAATTCCTTCAGCTGAGCTGGTGCCATCCGATACGGAGGAATAGAAATGGGCTGAGTGCCTGGCACCAAATCGATCCCAAAATCAATATCCCTGTCCGGCGGCATGCCCGACAGGTCTGAGGGAAACACATCAGGAAAGTCTCGCACAATGGGAACAGAATCAATACTGGGAGTCCGGGCCTCGACCTCCCGCACAAATGCTAAATAAGAGAAACATCCCTTCCCAACCATTCATTGGGCCTTGAGGAAAGATACTACCCTGCTAGGTACATACTCAGTCGTGCCTCGCCACTCGATCCTCTGAATACCCGGCATAGCCAAGGTGATTGTCTTAGCATGACAGTCCAGAATAGCATGACATGGAGATAGCCAGTCCATGCCCAATATAACATCAAAATCAATCATGCTGAGAAGCAACAGGTCCACACGGGTCTCCAGACCCCCATTAGTGACCAAACATGACCGGTATATGTGGTCCACAACAATAGTATCCCCTACCGGTGTAGATACATGCACTGGCAGCTCAAGACACCCTCGGGTCGTGCCCAAATGATTAGCAAAATAAGTAGACACATAAGAATAAGTAGAACCGGGATCGAACAACACTGAGGCATCTCTGTGGCAGACTGAAATAATACCTGTGATAACTGCATCAGAAGAAACGGCCTCAGATCGGCCCTGGAGAGCATAACATCTAGCCTGTCCGCCTGATCGGTCTCCCCCTCGAGAGCGACCCCTAGCTGTCTGACCCTCACCCCTAGCTGGCGGGGCGGGTGCTGAAGTAGAAGGACCAGATGATGAGGGCTGCCCCCTCTGCTAATAAGATCCGGAAACAAGACGGGGACACTCCCTACGGTGGTGCCCAAACTCTCCGCACTCGTAGCAACTCCCGGTGCTGGGTACCGAGACTGATAAGGACCCCGGCACTCGGAGTGGCCGAGCCGATGAACTAGGCCGAGATGAACCATGAGCGGATGGGGCTCGTGAAGAACTACGAGCTGGCATGGCACCGAGAGACGGCTGGCTCTGGTGCGAACCCTGATAACCCTGTCTAGAAGACCATCTGCGACGATCTGAGCGACCCGACTGCGAAGATCTGAAAGAGTGACCTCGGCTCTGCTGACTCTGGCCTCTGGTCTGAGTGCCACTGGAACTAGCTGAACCTCGAGGCCTCTTGGCCTCCCTCTCATCCCGCTCTTTGCGATGATCTGTCTCTGTGTCGCGAGCAATATCCACAGCATCCTCAAATGTACGACTCAAAACCCTCTCCCGAGTCATCAGAATACGAATGGGATAAATGAGGCAGTCCACAAAGCGTCCAATCCTCTCTCTGTCGGAAGGAACCAACCACGGTGCATATCTAGACAACTCAGTAAACCTGATCTCATACTCTGACACTGACATGTCCCCCTGACGGAGACCCTCAAACTGCCTGCGCATCTCCTCCCTCCGAGATCGAGGCACCCACTTCTCCAAGAACATAGTGGAGAACTCTGTCCAAGATAGTGGTGCTGCCCCTGCTGGCCTGCGACGCTCATAAGCCTCCCACTAGGCGAAGGCTGACCCGTGGAACTGAAAGGTAGTGAAAGATACCCCA
Organism: Nicotiana noctiflora; assembly: GCA_032618575.1. NCBI lineage: Eukaryota > Viridiplantae > Streptophyta > Magnoliopsida > Solanales > Solanaceae > Nicotiana > Nicotiana noctiflora. The sequence goes on along the minus strand of JASVEL010014224.1, from coordinate 43,264 downwards.
CTGGACTCCAAGATCCCTGCCGTACGAAGCATCCGACAACACTTGTCCAGAAAACCTTTGGCGTCCTCGCCCGGAGCACCAGTGAACAATGGAGGAGATAACCTGGTGAACCTCTCGAGATGACGCTGGTCATCGTCCGTCATAGCTGGGACCCTGTCCCCCTAAACCTGATCAGCTGGCTGAACCGGAACCACAGGCTGAACTGGAGGAGCCTCTAGTGTCTGTAAGCCCTGCACTGCTGGCTCTGGAGTCCGTGCGGCGGGGGTCTGATGACCACCCCCTGTCCCTGATGCAGCTGCTGTAGTAGTAACTGAAACCGCCTGTGCTAGGCTAGTGCAGACTGCTAGTATCTGAGCCAGGGTCTCCTGTAGACCCGGAATGACAATGGGCACAGCTAGTACCTGATCTGGTGCTGCTGGCACCTCTGCAACTGGGGGCTGTGGGTCAGCTGGTACTGCATCAGCCGCCCGACCTCCGCCACGACTATGGCCGCGTCCACGGCCTCTAGTAGGTGGTAGTGGTGGTCGTCCTCCCCGTCCGGAAGCTCGAGTTCTCGCCATCTACGAGATAATAGAATGTCAAAATTCAGTTCAAGTCAAAAGTAATCGCACGACAAAAATTCCAAGAATTGAAACTTTTCCTAAAAGGTTTGCAGCCTCCCGAGGATAAGTACAGGCATACCCGTACCGATCCACGAGACTCTACTAAAGTAGCAGCAATAGAGCAACAAAAAGAGCAACAGACAAAGCAGTTGTCACGACCCAAACCCCGGTCGTGATGGCGCCTAACACAATGCTAGGCAATCCCGACCACATCATCTCTTAAACCAGCCAGTTATTAATTTCAATTAATCAAATTAAACTTAAACAGCAAATGATCATATGAGGTGATAAGCGAGATAGTAAAAGCATACAAAATACGGTCCCAACCATATCGTGGTGTCACGAGACTGAGCCTCTACAGAATAACATCCTAATACAAACACGTCTAGGCAAAAGAAATCAACAAGATGATAAATAAAGAGAAAACAGGCTCTACGGACGCTGGCAGCTACCTCGTAATCTCTGCAAAAGTAGACAAGGATCAGCAGCTACAATATCTCAACTGCTCTCGGGCACCTGTGGATCTGCATAAAAAGTGCATGAGAGTGGGGTGAGTATATTTCAACTCAGTGAGTAACAATAATAAACAATAACTGAAAGTATGAACTCCTGTGCTATCACTAAACAGTTCTAGGGCAACCCTCACAGGTACGTCATCACTGTAATAAGTACTCTGATCTCCGGTCCACATCTATCTCTACAAGATCCCACACTGATCAAACCCTCGCTCGTACCCCTACGGTGTACAACCATCTCAATATATGAAGACACATACATATGTCTATAATGTATAAGTATTTAAGTAGGTAATAGGATATGAATGAGTATAATGCTGCGGCGTGCAGCCCGCTCCAATACATATACCGTTGCGGAGCGCAGCCCGCTCCATTTAACGTCGACGGTGCTCACTGGGGGTGTATATAGACTTCGGAGGGGCTCCCTAGGCCCAAGCGCTATGATACTGTGGCGTGCAGCCCGATCCACACATGTATTACCGCGGCGTGCAGTCCGATCCAATATATATATATATATATATATATATAACTATACTGCTGCGGCGTGCAGCCGATCCCATAATATACACCAGCGCTCACTGAGAATGTTTGCCGACTCAGACTCCGAAAGGGCTCCTACAGCCCAAGCGCAATAATATTGCGGCGTGCAGTCCGATCCACATGTATATTACTGCGGCGTGCAGTCCGATCCAAATATATATAGCGCTGCGGCGTGTAGCCCGATCCAAATATATATATATATATATATATATATATATATATATATATAATACCTCATAATGGGTCCTCGACCCTATCGCAGTCAGTATATACTTGGCCTCTCAGGCCCAATATAATATATCTCAATGGGTCCTCGGCCCTAACTCAGTCAATATAGACCCGGCCTCTCAGGCTCACTCAGCTAGAATAGGGAATCCCACCCTAGGTATTATCTTTCAAAGTACACATCTAGTACTGGCTCGTAATATGCTATACAGTTGTAATTACGGCTGACTGTATGTTCCCAACATGATATAAGGGTCACCTAGCTCTATAGGTTCCCTAATATTCTACAGATCGGCACAAGGCCCCAAACATGGCTATTAGCCCAATTGCACAGTTATAATCTCATTAACAGTCATAAAACACAGTATTCAATTAGCCGGGAAGGACCAAGTCCGAACCCCTTATCACAATATCACCCCGCCCGTCACAAGACGCGCATCTCATCTCAACATAGCACTGTACTGTAAAGTGCTAGTACGGGGTTTCAAACCCTCGGTACATTATTTACTACTACCACTCACCTCGAACCGGTAGAAGCTTCAATCCGCCTTGCGCTTGCCTCGCAAATCAATCTCCTCGGATGCCAAATCTGCTCAAAATCATAGAGAATGCATCAATATATGCTAATTTCACGCAATTCATTCGAAATAACCCAAATAGTATAGAAACCCACAAAGTTGACAAAACTCGACTTTTGGTGCGCTTCTCGAAAAATTATAAAAGTTACATATTCGGAACCCTCGTCTTAATACGAGTCTAGGCATATAAAATTTACCAAATTCGGACTCTATTTGCCCGCTCAAATCGGTATTTTTCTGCAATTTTAGGCCTAGGGCTAAAACCCACCTTTAATCCTCCATTTTCATAGAAATAATCCATACTTTCGTGATAAAAGCGCGTAATTAAACCACGAAACTTACCTCCAACAATATCCCCATGATCTCCCAGCTATTTCCCTTCACTTCCTCTCTCTAGGCTTTAAAAATGGGGGTTTATGAAATGAAACCCGTAATGAAATGTTTCTGGTTTTAAATTCACTGCCTGGGGCTTTTACTCTACGCGTTCGCGATGCCCCACACGCGAACGCGATGCTCTGATCAGTCCTCCCATCGCGAACGCGACGCCCAGCCACGCGTTCGCGAAGCACAAACCTCCAGCCCCCCGGATTTCCTTCTACGCGTCCGCGTCCCCACTCACGCGAACGCGATGCCCAGCCTTTTTCTCCTACGCGAACGCGTTCTCACTCCATGCGAACGTGAAGCCTCCGGTCCTGACCCTACGCGTTCGCGTCCAGCCCATCGTGAACGCGATGAACAACCTTGTTGACCTTCACGGACGCGTGCCCTTTATCGTGAACGCGATGAAGGAATTCCTTCTGCAGACACATCAGCAATTCAGAATGCTGTCTTAGGCCAAAAATGGTCCGTTTGGACCCCCGAATTCATCCCGAGGCCCCCGGGACCCCAAGGAAAACCACTAACATACTCCATAATACGATCCAAACTTGTTCCAATCATAAAAACACGCCCTTAAACACGGAAAACATCGAATCCAAGCAAATTCAAGCCTAAGTTTTCATTCAAACTTATGAAACCGACATTCTACCAAAAACCCGACCAAACGACCTCCGAATGACCTGAAATTTTGCAGGAACATCCAAAATCACCTAACGGAGCTACTGCAACTGTTGAAATTCCATTACGACTCCCGGATCAAAATCTCGCCTATCGATCGGATATCGCCAAAATTCAACTTTAGCCAATTTAAGCCTAAAACTACACCGGACCTCCAAATTCACTTCTGATCGCTCTCCTAGCTCACAAATGACCTCCCGGAGCTGTCCGAATCATCGGAATTCGATTCCGAGCTCTCTAACTCACAAGTCAACATCCAACTGACTTTTCTCAACTATTCCTTCTTCTAAGAGACTATTTGTCTCAATTTCAACCAAACTCAACCCGGATTGACTCAAACTTACCCAACAGGCATATTGCAACATTAACAAGCAGATAACGGGGATAACGGGGCGATAACTCACATGATGACGGGCCGGGTCATCACAAACACACATCAGTAGGGAATTCAGTTGTAAATCCAACTACAATATCAACAGCCCAGGAGTAATTACAACCCATAGATCACCCATAAATGGCTTGAATACACTTAAAACAAGCTAAAATTGAACCGAGGACACTCAGCAACAAACCAACAATAAAACTCTAGATTAGAACCAATTTTTCAATCATCAAATCTAAAAAATGAACATGAAACTTAATGAAACAGTACTCTTCTGTAGGTTTTTTCTCTTTTTTGGTTTTTTTTTCTGGAAAATTTGAATCTAAATAGAATTTCTAGGACTATATAAAGAAATTAGAATTTCAGACTTAAGAGAGGGATTTTTAAAGGAAATTAAATGCTGGAAGGTTTTGGGGAATATTCAGAATATCTAAAGCTTGTATTTCAAGGCATTTGGGTGCCTTTTATAGGCCTAATCTAGGGAAACACTCAGATTTCCAATTATTCACATTAGCCATTTCCTATTTTCATATTAGTCCTTGTGTTTTTAACTTGTTGCTCAAGTAAGTGCATTTAATCTGCTTAAACTTACACCTAGACCCCTTTTAGAAGGGTCTATGGGGTTCTTTATAAACCTCCAATACCCATACTACCCTTTCATGCCTTCTTTAATTACTAGCCTAAGGATTTTTACCTTTTCCAATGCCCATTTTACCCCAGCTGGTCCTTAAAATTACTGCAGACCTTCCCCTTTTACTATTATGTGCAAATCAGCCTTAATAACTTCCTAAGATTACTAAGCATAATTAACCTACTAAATTTAACTATCAGCTTTAACCAAACACATATATTTATGCTACAAGAAAGTCTGAAATTAAACAAAGAGTATCACAAAAAATATAATCTGAACTATAGAACTAATTCTAATATCAAATAAGTCCAATTAAGAACATTACAGTAGGCTATTGTAAAAATAGAGCAAAGAAACTAGAAATATTACTCTAAATAAACAGGGATAATGAACTAATTAAACTAAGAATTCGAATTACATACTTAAATACCTAAAAAAGCAATAATGAATCAGGCTCTAACATTTAATTTCAAACCTAAGGGAAAACTAATTAACAATGAATAATCATAAACTTTAACTAATTAAACAAAAGTCAGTAATTGAAAAACCTACCAATGACTTGAGAATGCTAATGCTCGATTTGAGCAAGTCTATGGTCAATTGGTCACTACGGACGATGAGAAGATCTTGATTAAGACTAAGAGAGTACTGGGGGACTGGTTGAATGAAATTTGGTGAAGCTAGGTTTTTTCAGAAAATTTCAAATCTAAATTTGAGCAAACCCAGTTATGTTTGAGAGTTGGGACTATAAAAGTTGTGTGGGGGGTGAAGAAGAGCATCCATGGTGTAAAACTGGAGGCCGTTGGTGTAAGTTGAAACTTGGCCGAAAAACTCAAATGGATATTCGACGAGTTCTGTTGAGATTCGAGGAGAAAGGCTTGTGGAAAGGGGAAGAAGAGGACGAGAGGAGTCATTGGTGTTAATTTTGGAATTATCGGAGTTGGTTACCTTTGCCGGCGGTAGGGTTCCGGTGAAGGCGGCGGGGGGTTATTTGAGGTGATTGGTTCGTATTTGAAGGAATCCAATGGTGGGGATGAAGAGAGGAAGGGGAGGTGGTGTTTTGGTGAAAATTTGGGGTTCATTAGTTGAACGCCGCCGGCGGAGACGATTTCCGGCTGGCGGCTCATGGCGGAGATGGTGGTAACTGTTTCTCTGTGTGAGAATAAATGGGGACGATGGAGAGAATGGGGGGGGGGTAGGAAATTCAGACATTTTTATATCCTAAACCTAGGACAAATCTGACCATTGGATCAATAATCACCAATGGTCCAGATTGAAAGCAGGTGAAACGACGCCGTTTTATTAGATACTAGTCTGGGCTAGGCCGGGTCCGGGTGGTTTTTGGGTTGGAGTGTATTAATTTTGGGCCTGTGATGAGATGGTTTTGGGCTTAGTATTGGCCTCAAAACTAGGCAGCTCCCTTTTATTTGCATTTTCTTTTGTTTTTACTTCTTTATTTTATTTTTATATTGTTATTATATATTTTTATTTTTATTTTTTGTAATACCCAAATAAAATCTAAGATTGTACTAATTAATTTCCAAGTATTACTAATTCCAAAATTAAGGAAAACTAGCAAAATATGTAGAAATGTCAAAAAAAACAAATGGTAAAAGGGCTATTATTTTTGTTATTTTTCTCATTAAATTTTAAATGCAAACATGCTATTTTTTGTATTTTTTTAATATCAATTAAAAATGCACGCAATATGCAAACAAGACATAAAATTATGTGATTAATTCTTAAAAATTCAAATAATAAAAGAAAAATTCTAATTTTAATGAATTTATAGGAATAAATTAAGAGTTGCAAAAATCGCGTGCTCACAATGCCTTCATATAGCCTTCAGCTATCTTTGCCAGCATCGCAGGTCATCCCGTCAGGAGCATTGTCAATGATGGGTACATTTGAAGGGGATGTAGATCCGTACTTCGCATGCCCATCTACCGCAACTGAGGATCGGCCTGCCCGCGACGTGGATGGCGGGCGCAGGTTGAATTATCCATCGTCCCTGGCAGTTCATGTGGATCTACCACATGTGGCGATATGTTTGTATTACTATAATATTTCAATTTGTTTTCTTTTCCTTAAATCCCTGCCAATAATTAGTTGTAACTTTCTTATGCAATCTTCATCCCATCCCATCTTTGAGGACACTACATGCGATGATGAGCACACCATCGATACATATAGTGTCACGACCCCAAACCTGGTCATGATGGCGCCCAACATACTGCTAGGCCAGCCCGACCAATCAACAACAAATACGGAGCTATGAGCTCACTTTATCCAACTTAGGCATAACAATTATAAGTCAACATTTATAGAAATACCAAACCAGGGAACCAAGTCCCAAAACAGTACAACTCCAAAGACCGAGGGGTCAAGAGTCAAGAGCCTCTACAGATAACATAAGTGTAATAGTGTTTTACATGACACTCAGTGCTGAAAGAAATAGAAGTACGAAATCAAAAGACAGGTGAAAGGGATGCCAGGTCCTGCGGACTCTGCAGCTACCTCGACTATCCAGCAGATATCGCCTCGGAATAGCTACCGGATCAGGACTCCTGAGAGGTACCTGGATCTGCACACAAGGTGCAGGGAGTAAAATGAGTACTACCAGACTCAGTAGTAATAAACAGGGGTAAAACATCGTAGATAAGAAATCCACAATAAAGCACTATGTAAAGCTGTAACCAATACCCTGTAATAGTTCATATCAACAGTAGAGCATCAACAAGTATCAACAACATAGTGTAATAGCTAGCATATGTAGCTAAATGCAATGCAATGCATGAAATAACCGCTACGGCGCGTAGCCCGATCCAACTTGGGTACCCGTGCTCACTATGGGGGTTCAGACTCCGGAGGGGCTCCTACAGCCCAAGCACAATATCATGAATATACGCTGCGGCGCGCAGCCCGATCCACTACCAGTCAGCTAATATGAAAATGCAGCCTCGCATGCTCAAAAGTAGTTTTGAAAACTCTTTTATCATTTTTCAGTTGAAAACAGTAAATGTCAAGTTCAAGAGATTGGAAATATCATGATAACAGTAGTAGCTACGGGCTGGTAGTAAAACTAGCATGCCAATATCACAGAACAATGATAACGATCCTCGTAGGATCCCAATAACTGGCTCACAGCCTATAAATGTACTCAACCATCCAAGAAGGAGGTTCAACGGCTCAAGAGTAGCCAATATCATAATATAGTATCAACAGGTCGGACTAAGCTATAGTCCCCAAATCACAATCGACCCCGCACTCACAAGAGAGTACATGTCTCGCCGCTATACAGTTTCACAAAGTGGTATACCGGGGTTTCGAACGTGCTGGTCATCACCCACATCTATTACTCACCTCAATACGGCTCGACGACTAGTCCGCGATGTCCTTGCCACGAGAATCAAGCTCCGGACGCATAGAATCTGATCAAATATAGTAGAAACACATCAAATTAGGCCAATGGAATGATACCCAGTCGAAACAACTCAATTTACACCGAAATTTACAAAGTTGTCAAAACCTGACTTTCGGTACCCTTCTCGAAAAATTACGAAAGTCACATATTCGGAACCCTCGTCTCAACACGACTCTAGGTAAAATTTACCAAAATCGGACTCCATTTGCCCACTCAAATCAGTGATTTTCTATAGTTTTAGGACGAGGGCTAAAACCCCCCTTTAATCTTCCATTTACAAAGAAATACCCAAAGATTTCATGATAAAATACTGTAATTAGGCCATGAAACTTACCACGAATACCCGGTGAATTCCTAGCAATCTCCCATGAGTTTCTCTCTCTAGAACTCAAAAATGGAGGTTTTATCACTAAAAACGCGACTGGTTTGTGTTCTGTAATTAAATTCACTGCCTGACCAATTTTTTCTTCGCGTTCGCGTTACCTTCTCACGCATCCGCGATGCACAGTCCAATTTCCCCTCGCGAACGCGACACATCCCACGCGTTTGCGATGAACTACTCTTCAGCTATCCGGAATTCCTTCTATGCGAACGCGATGCCTCACTATTTTCTCTTACGCGGTCGTGACGAGCATCATTGCGAACGCGATGCTCAGCTAGACCCTGCCTACGCGAACGCGGGCCTTGCCTCGCGAACGCGAAGGCTTATTTTCTGCACAATTTCTGCAATTGTTCTGCAGATTTTCAAGTTTCAAAATGCTCGGATGATGGTCCGAATTCTTCCCGAGGCCTCCGGGACCCCAACGAAAACCACCAACATACTCCAAAACACGATACGAACTTGTTCCAATCATAAAAATACGTCCTTAAACACAGAAATAATCTAATTATAGCGGATTCAAGCCTAGGATTTCATCTAAACTTCTGAAACTAACATTCAATCAAAAACCCGACCAAACGACGTCCGAATGACCTGAAAATTTGCGGGCATATCCAAAATCACATGACGGAGCTACAGAAATTGTCGGAATTCCATTCGGACCCCCATATCAAAATCTCACCTACCGTTCGGATTTCACCAAAATTCAACCTTAGCCAATTCAAGCCTATTTCTACACCGGACCTCCGCATTCAATTCTGATCGCTCCCCTAAGTCACAAATCACCTCCCGGAACTAACCAAATCATCAGAATCCGATTCCGAACCCTCTAACTAAATAATCAACTCCAGGTTGACTTTCCACATTCAAGCTTCCTTCAAAAAGGCTACTTGCCTCATTTTCAATCCAAATCACTCCTAACTCACCCGATAGACTCTAACACTGATATAAAAATATAAAACACATAAATGCAAGGTAACAGGGGTGGTAATTCCCATAATGATGGGTCGGGTCGTCACATATACCCAGGAGGTCGACGAGACTATAGTGAGAAAATATTTTCTTACTTAAAATAATAGTACATTCTGTAGGTTATGGTAATAATACATTTTCATAAAATAATACATTTACACATGCTAAGATTACTTCTTGTTTTGTAGGTTACTGACGGCCCGACAGCCTATTCTTCCGACCCTGCCAGTTGTGGTGTTGATGCTGATGCAAATCCTCACATAAAGTGAGGGCTTGATTATGATGATCCAGATAGTGTGCCCGAGCGATAAGGGATGTGACTTAGGCCTGCAGCAGCACTGAAGTACACAGGCTGCGACATTCACTGATTTGCTTACGTATTAACTTTGTGTAAATAGTGCTTTATGTAAATGTAGTAACAACTATCTTTTAACAACAATTTTTTTTAATTGCGTTTGAACAACAATTTTACTTAAACAGTACAACTCAAACACAAACCTTACAAGCCTAACACAAAAACAAACAGTACAACTAATGAAAACACTTGACAAAAAAAACATGAAGATACACTACAACACTCAACACGTAAATGTCATCGCTTAGTTACGACTGCCTAGTATTCTCTCCTTAATTCTCTCGAGCTTTCTTTCCAATTTCTTTTTCTCTTCTTCCACCTCCTTGATCTTCGCCTTCAACTCTTCAATTTCTTATTTCGATTGGCGCTCTCTATCCCACTGCCCATTACACACATCTTGAAGATGATACAACTGATCTTTGTAGTATTCTTGGTGACATGGTTCATCAACCCATACCTTAAATTTAATATAGGTACGCCGGGTTGCCTATAAAACTTGTTCATACACTCCGCCCAGTAGTGGCGTCCATCTTTTTCCCATTCATCGTACATCATGCTTTTAATTCAACAGTTGCACTTTGGGTAATGAAGGGATCGTAGAGACATTTCTTAAATAGAAGTTTGGTTTTATGGAAAATCTCAGTTATAGGTTGTTTTGAAGCGCAGAAAATAACTCAAACGCGCTCATTATTTATAGGCAAGATTTCAGATTGATCGTAGTATCATACTACAAATTACAAATTGAATTTCTCTGATACGAAATCGGGTTTTCACATAGTTTTTCGCTTTTTTAGCAGGACATGACAACTCCACAAAAATGTAGTATTATACTACGAATTACATAGACATGAAAACTCCACAACATAGGGTTTTCACATGCTTTTGCAGCTTTTTCAGAATGAAATGACAACTCAATAAAATGTAGTATTATAGTACGAATTACATATTAAATTTCTCTAACGCAAAATAGGGTTTCCACATGCTTTTTAGTTTTTTCGGAACGAAATGACAACTCCGTAAAACGTAGTATAATACTGCGAATTATATATTAGACTACTCCACAAAATATAGTATTATACCACGAATTACATATTAAACTAGTAAATTTGTACGCGCTTCACGGGATTGTAAGGTAGAACATAAAATGATTAAATAATTAAGGACACAAAAGAACTCGATCAATCTCTACTAATCAAACATTTTTTTTATTTTTTTCATGCTTTTACCATAAACTATTCTAATAATCACAACTCTTGAAGTAAAAGAGTTAACTTTTATGCATTAAGCGTTTTTACTGACTCGAAAGTGAGAAAAAATTTAGATACAACACCTCTATTATCATCTAAATAAACCTCCGTATTATTATACTATTTAAGAAACAAAAATATTTAAATACAATTTCTAGATTTTAAAAGGTGCTATATTAATGAAAAAGCTCAAAGGAATCAAAAGAAAATAACGTTGTGAAAATTTATGCACAAACTTAAAAGGGATAGGAAGGGAAGAAAGAGAACATTAATGAAGAGTAAAAATTATCTTCTTGTAAAAATTGAAATAGGAAAAAGGAAAAGAAAATGATGATAAGAATTTTTTTACATATGAACGATGAAAAGTTCCACAGCCAAAATTTGGTTGTTATATTAGTCTTTAACGGTCATATCAAATATTTGGTGCTTCTCTTATTACTGCTCGTGTTCTTCCACTTTGACTAATATTATTTTACTATTTCATTTTACTTCTGTTATAGGAGGAACAACGACTTTCATGATGTCGGTTTCTCGACATTTTCAGCTTCTGCTTCAACCACTATTTTCTTCTCCTTCTTTTTTTCAGTTGTGCCCACTTGATTGGTTTCTCAATTCAGTAATAACCACGACTTCCATCTTTTTTATAAAGCCTCAAAACTCAGCCGGAAAAAGTCTGCAATACCCACCTATTTAAGGAATCAATTAGTCCTCACATATTGATAAACTTTCAGTAGTGTATAACCACCAGATTAAAGTACTAAAATTGTTCTAGGATAAAAAACGCAAGCAAACTTATTCAGTCTCAAGTCTTAGAAATAAAATTATTTTTAATAGATTCAAAACTAAGCTTGATTGTCCAGGACAATCTCCAGCATTAATAAATGAAGCATTGTCTCCTACTTTTCTAGCAGCAGCACTTCAAAGTATTTCAAAACAAAAGTAATCCTACTATATATAACCAAACTCCAATATAAACAAAGTCACCAAAATAGCTAATACATATAACCAAATTCCCAAAATCAATAGAGTCTTTAGTTTTTAGGCCAGAATCTTGGACATTCAAATAGAAATTACTATAAATAAGTTACTTCTTAACTATGCCGATTAGCTAAATAATAGAAAGAGGAGATTTACCTTGCGCTGTGTAACCCTTATTGGGGATGAAGCCCTAATCCTCTGTGGAAGCAATCCTTGTTCTTGTCCTCTGTCTAGGAGACTAATCCTTACCCTAATGCTTCCGCCAGGATGGGAAATTTTTGTTCATTAGGAATAGTAAAAGTGGCGTGAGATGGAGGCGGTGTGACTGAAGAAGAATGGAAGACATATTTGGAAGAAATAAGTTAGAAGATGAAGAGACGCATTCATTAGGATAAGTAAAAGTGTGACACGACCCAAACCCCGGTCGTGATGGCGGCCAACACATTACTAGGCAAGCCCGACCATCTTATCCATTTAAACCAGCCAATTATAACTTAATACTGATTAATCGGCGTAATTAGCCTATTTTCATAACAAATCAAGAAGTGTAGAAATGAAATACACGAATACAGTCCCAACCAAATCGTGGTGTCGCAAGTCCGAGCCTCTACAAATGAGATCTACTACACAATCAAGTCTAACCAGAATGGAGACAACAAAATGATAAAAAGAAAGAGGTCGGGTACTGCGGACGTTGGCAGCTACCTCGAAGTCTCCACAGAATGGGGATAATAAAGCAGTTGCGATAGCTCAACTGCCCTCCTGAACCTGTATATCTGCACAAAAAGTGCAGGGGAGTGGGGCGAGTATATTTCAACTCAGTGAGTAACAATAATAAATAATGAAAATAAGAACTCTGGTACTATCACTAAATAGTTTTAAGGCAACCCCATAGGTAAGTCATCACTACGGTGAATACTCTCATCTCCAATCCACATCTATCTCAACAAGGTCCCACACTGACCAAATCCTCACTCATACCGCTACGGTGTACTGCCAACTCAATGTATGTAAATATATACATATGTCTATAATGTATAAGTATTTAAGTACGTATATGGATATGTATAAGTATAATGCTGCGGCGTGCGCCCGCTCCAATACATATAACGCTGCGGCGTGGAGCCCGCTCCATTTAACGTCGACGGCACTCACTGGGGGTGTATACAAATTTCGGAGGGGCTCCCTGGGCCCAAGCGCTATGATACTGCGGCGTGCAGCCCGATCCACACATATATTACTGCGGCGTACAGTCCGATCGAATATATATATATATATATACATATATAACTATAATGCTGCGGCGTGCAGCCCGATCCCATAATATACTCCAGCGCTCACTGAGAATGTGTGCAGACTCAGACTCCGAAGGGGCTCCTACAGCCCAAGCGCAATTATACTGCGGCGTGCAGTCCGTCCCACTTGTATATATTACTGCAGCGTGCAGTCCTATCCACATATACATCACTGCGGCGTGCAGTCCGATCCAATGTAGGTATATACATATAATACCTCATAATGGGTCCTCGACCCTGTCCCAGTCAGTATAGAATTGGCCTTTCAGGCCCACTCAGCTAAATCAGGGAATTTCCACCCTTAGTCTATCTCTCACAGTACACATCTAGTACTGGCCCACGATATGCTATACAACTAATTTTACGGCTGAGTGTAAGTTTCCAACATGATATAGGGGTCACCTAGCTCTACAGGTCCCCTAATGCTCTACAGATCGGCACAAGGCCCCAAACATGGCTACTAGCCCAATTACACAATTATAATCCCATTCTCAGTCACAATACACAATACACTATTAGTCGGAAAGGACCAAGTCCAATTCCAAATCACAATGTCTCCACGCCCGTCACATGACGCGTGTCTCATCTCAACATAACACTGTAAAGTGCAAGTACGGGTTTTCAAACCCTCAGCACATTATTTACTACCACCACTCACCTCGAACCGGTAGGAGTCCTAGCCCGCTCTGCGCTTGCCTCGCAAATCAATCCCCTCGGATGCCAAATCTACTCAAATTCAATGAGAATACATCAATATAGGCTAATTAGACACAACCCATTCGAAATAACTCGATTTACACCAAAATCCACAAAGTTGTCAAAATACGACTTTTGGTACGCTTCTCGAAAAATTACGAAAGGTACATTTTCGTAATCCTTATCTTGACATGAGTCCATACATATAAAGTTTGCCAAAATGGGACTCAGTTTGCCCATTCAAATCAATATTTTACCATAATCGAGGCCTAGGGCAAAAATCCCTCATTAATCCTCTCATTTACAGTGAAATAATTGAAGATTCTAAGATAAAATCGCGTATTTAGACCATAGAACTTACCTCCAATGTTTACCCGGTGAAAACCCCTCTTGAAGCTCTCCAAAATCGTCCAAACGAAATGAAATCAATGAAAGAAATAACCCAATTTCGTGTAATAAAGAATCTGTCTGTGCTTCGTCGGGTTGTACCCTACTGCACTGTACAAGTTGTACATCCTATTGCTCCAACAGTCATTTTCCGTCGATCATAACGTCTAGTACGGATGTCCAAATTACGAGTTCTTTAGCTTTCTGGAAACTAGACACGATGTTCTACAACTTTCACGTTTTTCACTTTTGTGATTCCTTATAGATTACAAGATATCAGCTCTCAAAATAGCCGAAAATTACTGAAAATCTGCTGCAATTAGTGCAGCAATCAGCTGCTCACTTTGGCTCTAAATGGTCCGTTTGGACCCCCGAATTCATCCCGAGGACCCCGGGACCCCAACGAAAACCACCAACATACTCCATAACACGATACAAACTTGTTCCAATCATAAAAACATGCCCTTAAACACGGAAAACATCGAATCCAAGCAAATTCAAGCCTAAGTTTTCATTTAAACTTCCGCAACCAACATTCGATCAAAAACCCGACCAAACGACCTCCGAATGACCTGAAATTTTGCAGGCACATCCAAAATCACCTAACGGAGCTACTGAAACTGTCAGAATTCCATTTTGACTCCCGGATCAAAATCTCACCTATCGATCGGATTCCGCCAAAATTCCAACTTCGCAAAAATAGGCTAACTTCTTCACCGGACCTCCAAAATTACTTCCGATTGCGCTCCTAAGTCTTAAACCATCCCCCGAAACTAACCGAATAATCGGAATTTAGTTCCGAGCCCTCTAACTCATAAGTCAACGTTGGGTTGACGTTTCCAACTTAAGCTTTCCTTAAAGAGATTAATTGTCCCATTTCCTACCAAATTCGATCCGAATTGACTCAAAGTTTGCACACAAGTCACATTCGACATTACGGACCTGCAACGACTTTCAGAATCGCATTCCGACCCCGATATCAAAATTTTCACTTTCGGTCGAATTTTCTCATAAACCTTCAAATTCCTATATTTAGCCAAATGACTTCAAAATGACCTCCGGACACCCGAATTCACTTCCGATCGCGTTCCCAACTCCAAAATTACCATATGGATCGATTCCCAGACTCGGAATCCCAAACGGACATATATAACTCTAAAATACCTTCCAACCCAAATTTATGAAATCCTTCTGAAATACTAACTTCCACCATATACGCCGAAATGCTCACGGGTTATCAAAACCCAAATCCGGATATACGTCCAAGTTTAAAATCATCATACGAGCATGTTGGAACTTTTAGATCCCAATTCCGAGGTCATTTACTCAAAATTCTAATCCTAGTTCATTTCTTCAACTTTAAGCTTTCAAATTGAGAATTTCCATTTAGATTTGACTCCAAACTTCCTGAATTTTAATTCTGACCATACACACAAGTCAATATACCTGAGATGAAGCTGTTCATGGCCTTAATCTGCTGAATAACATGTCGGAGCTCAAAACAACCTGTCGGGTCGTTATAAAGTGGCTTTTCAAAGTTTAGAAAATCCGGCGTAAAATGTTCGCAAAATCAGGAGTAAAAAGGTAATGATATTTTTGGACAATGAGAGGTGACACGTAACCGTGCTTGTGGCCCTCTTTTATATATTTATATAGATTCCCCTGACATGAAATAGGGTTTTCACATGGTTTTCGACAAAACATTTTAAATTTCGATATGACAGCTTTAGATTTGCATATTTCGACATAATTTTTATTGAAACAGAATTTGAACATGAAACACAAACACAAAAGTATGAAATCTAAAGAGACATGACAGTACAACTGCTACAAACACATGACAAGGAAAACATAAAAATACACTACTACGCTTATGACTTACAAGCTAGTATTTAATCACGATCATGTACTACAATTCGCTCCAACCACCCGAGTTGCTCTTCCAGCTTTTTTTCTCTTCTTCTGCCTCATTGAGTTTGACCTTCAACGCCTCAAGTTCTTCATTGGTTCGGCGCTCGCTTACCGCTTGGCTATTACACAAACAATAAAGCTCATAAATTCTTTCTTTGTAGCGCTTCTGCTTACATGGTTCTTCTATCCAAATCTCAAAGTCACATATAGGCTTGCCGGGTAAATCTTCGAGCTTGTTCTTACATGCCCAGTAGCAGCGTGCACCTTCTGGATACCATTTGAATAAATTGCATATTTCTCTATAGTAGCACCTTGGGACATAAATGTTTTGTTAAGACATTTCTTATAGAGAAACTTTGGTTATTGTTAAGTGAAGAATATAAGTACCATGCAACCGTTATTTGTAGTCAAGATTTCAAACAAAAATGCAGTATAATACTGTGAATTACATATTAAATTTTTACTGACTTAAAACAGAGTTTTCACATGCTTTTTAGCCTTTTCAGTAGGACATGACAACTTCACAAAAGGTAGTATTATACTACGAATTACATATTAAATTTTTCTTACACGAAATAAGGTTTTTACATGCTTTTCAGTTTTTTCAGAACGAAATGATAACTCAATAAAACACAGTATAATACTGCGGATTACAAATTCAATTTATCTGAAACAAAGCAGTGTTTGCACATACTTTTCAGCTTTTTCAGAACGAAGTGACAACTCAACATAACGTAGTATTATACAGAGATTTACATATTTTATTTTTCCGCAAAAATAAAAATAAAAATATTTTTTATTCATTCAAGCTTTTAAACAACGCTTTACAAGATAATTGATAAAATATATTATTGTACCACGCTTTACATATTTAATTTATTTCATAACGATTTTTTTATACCACGTTCTTGCTCATGTTTACTAAAACCCATACCTCAATATTGCTCCAACCATATCAAAATATAACGTTACAAAATAAAATATAACAGGATTGTGTAATTTTATTTATTTCATATATATTGAAGACAAACAAAAATATAGACTTGTATTACAAAAAATAATACCAAAATAAAGGACTAGGGGTATGGTCGATAGTTGGGTACATTGGACGAAATTGCACCAGGATTACCACCGGTACACCTACCACCTGAAGGACATTTATGACGGTCATGTTCAGTTTGAGAGAATATGCCACATTTACGCGCATAAACGGACTCACCAACATCCATTTGGTTCTTTATACATGTTCTCTTTTGCACTTTCAGCATGCGCAAATAGTCCTTATTACATACCAACTTAAAAGGTTCTGGTGGCCAATAATGCTCAGCACCTAATGGATGAAACTTTCCACTATACGTGTCTACGTATGCTACACTATTGTATTGCCTATCAATATAGTTTATTGCCCCATATCCAACTTGTTGAAAGCACTTCAACGCTTGTGCACACGACATGTGGTAGATGGCCCATTTCCCATATGAACATAACCTTCTATTTTCATTGACCGTCTGTAGATTATTCCCACGGTGTCCATTGATAGCGGTCTTAACTTCAAAAATACCCCGTTCATAATCATACTTAAGAAATGAATGCCACTATGCTCGCCTCGTGTACCTTTCAAATCTTGTCATGGGTATTGGCATAAATTCAACACCCATGTCCATCAATGATGATGCAGCTGCATGCCTTTCAACAAACCTCTCTGCACTCTATTTGAATGTCATACGGATGATGGCAGTGACATGCAGTCCACGGACAGACTTCAACAAGCCGTTGAATGACTCCGGCATGTTTGTAGTGAGAGCTTCCCATCGTCTGCCGCCATCAGCATGCAATGTCCACATTTGAAGGTCATGTTGCATCAACTAAGTATAGGCTTGTGGTTCTATCTTCCGGATCGCTTCCATGCGCCTCGTGAATTTGCATTGCTGGTACTCAGTTGCAGCCATCCACATTAAGTCATGCAATGCCTTCTCAGGAGGAAATTTCTTCTGGAAATTCGATTTCAGGTGCCTCACACAGTAATGGTGGTATGCATATGGTTCATGCCATTCAGGCAAGTGACGTACAGAACTTAAAATACCACCATGCCAATCAAATATTAGACAAATACCTAAATGCTGTTTGACAACATGCTGCTTCAAGTTATTCAAGAACTGCGTTCACGTCTCTTCACTTTTGTTGGCAGAAATAGCAAAATCTAGTGGAAATATTTGTCAGTTGGCATCCACTGCAACTGCAATCAAAAGCTTAATATTATACTTTCTATAGACATGAGTACCATCTATGAAAATTACAGGATGGCAATGCACAAAACCATTAATTATTGGTTTAAAATACCAAAATACATAGCTGAATATATATTCCGGTCTGTCCGGACTTCGCTCATGCCTCCATTCAACAATAGTCCCGGGGCTAAATTGTTGTAGTGCAGCCATGTACCTGGGGCAGATTTGAAAAAGGCTTATCCCAGTCACCATAAATAAGGTCATAGGCACATTTGCGACCGAGATATGTCTTTCTTTTGGTTATAGTACAACAATACTCCTAGTGGATGACTGTAATACACTCTTTAATGTTGAACCTATCGGATACTTCCAAAAATGGAACCAAGACAAGGGAAATCAAGTTGACATCCAAGTTGAAGTGATTCTCATTGAATGTGTCCATTTCACATCTATGCTCACTAATAAATTTACCCACATTCCACAAACCTGATTTCTTCTTTGTGGCACACAGCATCCAATGACAACCCATAAACCACCTACAACATACAGCCTTGTATTTATCCGTAGTTGACTCACTTACAGTCATCTCACGACACTCCCTTATACTGTAGATTTTTACAGCCCTAACTAGGCGAGATTTATCGGGGAAATACATGCCCTTTGTAAGAACAACCGGTCAAGATTCATCCCATATCACTGATCATAATTTATCATCATCCCTTGTAAGGACATCGCCGTTAGGCATGCTAGGAAAATTATCAAGGTAGGGAATATTTCGCTCATGAAATGGCACGTGGGACTCATACACTTTTGATCTAGCGGGAGGTGGAGGAACGTGATCCCTGGTCAGCTCAGGTTCAACATTCACTTCCTCCTCCTCCTCATCACCCTCATCATGGAAGGGTGTGTTATCCCCGGACTCATCCGTATAGTTGTCATAATATCTATCATCCTCCTGACTCTGCACATATGCCAAATCACTAGTAAAAACGTAGTCTATGGGCAACTGTGTGAGGAGAGGAGTTTCAAGAAGCTCGTTTTTAGAGCACAAAAAGAACAAAAACCTAAGTTACCCAATACTCAGGAAAAATACTTTAGAAATCGTTATATCACTTTACTTACAAATCGTATTGTCTTGACGTTTCATGATAGATATTTTCAGGCTGGTGATAACTCCCAGATGGACCACCGTGGTCCATTACTCCAGACCTCACATATTCCAACTAGGGGCGAGGTCATAACTTGTAAAATTCAAATCTGGACGGTACCCCCTATAAAAAATATGAGTGTTAATGCAAATCCAATTAAAACATAAAAAATAAAATCGCTAAAATGTAGTAAAATTGAAGTTTACTAGTCGTCTTGTTGATTACATAAAGTGAAAACATTATTTTATGGCTGCTCATTCGCATGTGGTGACAAGTTTAAATAAAGGAAAGCTCTTTCATCTACAATCTGTCATGCAAAAGTTGCTCTAGAATAACCACCCGATAATTGGGGGTTATCCCAGCTATGCACGCCCTCATTACTAGGAAGGTCATCCACCTTCCCGTACATTTCCAATAATTTTATTACAATAAATTTCCTGTATTCGTCTGAGATCTGCAAAAAATCTCTAAAAGTTTCATCATCCTCGATGTTAAACTCAGAATAATAGGTAAACCCCTGCGGATTCACTGAATAAAGAAATCTATCGCTTACTTTAAGGCTAACTGAACATCTTCGCTCACTCATTATTTTACGTAACAATCTAATGTATTGTACTCTATATTAAGCTGCAATTTAACATGACACTGTGGAGGTGAGCTATACCTCACAGAGTTATTCTACACCACAACCTCACTCCCTCCCCACAATACAGTAAAACTCTTATTTTTGATACTTTAGACAGTGTAAAAAATTGATTGATAAGGAGAAGAGAGAAAAATGAACATATGTTTGAAGTTTAAGTGTTGAATGAATTTTTATAAAATGGAAACGTCTATAAGTAAGGCAAGTCTGAGCTTGAGGTGTACAATTTTTCAAAGTAATTCACAATATTATACAACTTTTTATGTATTTGAATTATTGTTATGTCAGTTATTATTGGTGGGGCCTAAAATCAGTCTAATTCGCAGTATTATATTGCGAATTACCCAAATTTACAGTATAATACTGCAAAATGCTATTTGAAAAATGAGATGGGCCCATCTCAAGCAATTCGCAGTATTATACTGAGAATTGCATACATTTTTTTTTAATATTTTGCAGTATAATACTGTGAATTGCTGAAACGGCTAAATTTTTGTTAAAGCAATTCGCTGTATTATACTAAGAATTACCCATTAATGTAACTTTTTTTAAAAAAATATTTAAAAAGTGCTTATTATACAAAAAAAAATTATTAATTAAATTTCGGACTCTGAAAATGTTCAGATAGGTTTGCGCATAAAGGGAATATATAAGCACGACGAAAAGTACCTTTGATTTGACGGTGTTGTACATACACTATTTCAGCGAATCTCCAATTTCCATTTTGTAGTTATCCTTTGTCAAAGTTTCTGATATTCCCACGTCATCCATATTTATCCTCTAAATTTTCCATTTTTCGTTTCCTTCTTCTTTCTTCTCACTTTCCATCTCTGCCCTTTTCTGCTCATCAACTTGTTTTTTTCTTTAAAAAAGTTACTCATACTCGATATTAACACTTGTGTGTGCTTGTAGGTTAAATATGATGTTCATATATTAATTTAGATTGGAAAAATTCAACATTTTAATTCGATAGATCTACTTTTAAAGTTTGTAATAGTAAATATGTTATACTTTTAAAATAATAAGTTTATGAGTTTTTGTATGGGGTCAAATTTGACCTTGTATGTCTTTATGTCAAGAGGGTACGACCTTCCTCGTATATCTCTTATAGCAGGGGTATGGTTTAGGCGTGAGGGCACAGATGACGTCACTCACGGCTAAACGTCCCTGCTGAGAGGACGTCGACTACATTCCAATGATGTTATTATTATTTTAACGGAAAATGGCCAAATATATCCCTATATTTTCAAATATAGTTTACTTGTACCCTTCGTTATACTATTGGGTCATCCATACTCCTACCTTTATACTATTGGGTTATCTATACCCCTACTATCTGTATAGATAACCCAATAGTATAACGGTAGGGGTATGGATGACCCAATAGTATAACGAAGGGTACAAGTAAACCATATTTGAAAGTAGAGGGATATATTTGGCCCTTTTCCGTATTTTCAATCGTAGAAATTTGCCTTTTTTTTGGGAACAAAGTATTAAGAAAAAAATGTCATCTAAATTAAAATAGAGGAAGTAATATTTACTTTGTATTATATTAAAAAGAAATAATATTGGTTACATATATAATATTTGCGATGAAACAGTGTTAATATGTTGGGTAGTTAGGAAGGTGCCTCCGGCACTTATTCTGCCAGTTAGTGCTAGAATATTGGTGATTTGTCTCCCTAGGAACCACAAGAGGAGCACGAGAATTAAACAACATTCACATATGCTTAACAAGAATAATTTTTGTACGTCACTCGGTCACTGCATGCAAAAATGGCCTGGTGATATCTTGTGATAATATGCTCCTCAGACCAAGTCTTAAACTAGTGGGTAATACTAAAATATAGGATTTTACGTAGCACCCTCGTGAAAGCTCTCGTACGGACAGTATCTTTTGATTCAATCTCAGTTACTAAGTGTATGTGGTGATTAATTATGTGAACCCTGCTAACTAAGTGTTTTGGAGCAGAAAAATGGTAGAATTGCCAGATTCTTTTTTTACTAACATATGACGCTATCAGATTCTCTTTAGATTCAGAATTAAAGAAGAGGGGATATCAAGAGTTTTCTTTGTGGGATACTTATTCCTGTTAAACATATGTGAATGTTGTTTAATTCTCGTGCTCCTCTTGTGGTTCCAAGGGAGACAAATCACCAATATTCTAGCACTAACTGGCAGAATAAGTGCCAGAGGCACCTTCCTAGCTACCCAACATGCCATTTAACACCGTTTCATCGCAAACAGTATATATGTAACCAATATTATTTCCTTTTAATATAATACAAAGTAAATATTACTTCCTCTGTTTTAATTTAGATGACATATTTTTCTTAATACTTTGTTCCAAAAAAAAAAAGGCACATTTCTACGATTGAAAATACGGAAAAAGGGCCAAGTATATCCCTCTACTTTCAAATATGGGTTACTTGTAATCTTCGTTATACTATTGGGTCATCCATACCCCTACCGTTATACTATTGGGTTATCTATACAGATAGTAGGGGTATAGATCACCTAATAGTATAACGGTAGGGGTATGGATGACCCAATACTATAACGAAGGGTACAAGTAAACCATATTTGAAAGTAGAGGGTTATATTTGGCCCTTTTCCGTTTTGAAATTACAAAGTAATATGCTTATTTATAGATTTTAACCATTTTTAGTGGGCAGGGGATATCGAAAGTTTTCTTTGTGGGATACTTATTCCTGTTAAGCATATGTGAATGTTGTTTAATTCTCGTGCTCCTCTTGTGGTTCCTAGGGAGACAAATCACCAATATTCTAGCACTAACTAGCAGAATAAGTGCCGGAGGCACCTTCCTAGCTACCCAACATGCCATTTAACACTGTTTCATCGCAAACAGTATATATGTAACCAATATTATTTCCTTTTAATATAATACAAAGTAAATATTACTTCCTCTGTTTTAATTTAGATGACATATTTTTCTTAATACTTTGTTCCAAAAAAAGGCACATTTCTACGATTGAAAATACGGAAAAGGGCCAAATATATCCCTCTACTTTCAAATATGGTTTACTTGTACCCTTCGTTATACTATTGGGTCATCCATACCCCTACCGTTATACTATTGGGTTATCTATATAAATAGTAGGGGTATAGATAACCCAATAGTATAACGGTAGGGGTATGGATGACCCAATAGTATAACGAAGGGTACAAGTAAACCATATTTGAAAGTAGAGGGATATATTTGGCCCTTTTCCGTTTCCCTTTTTAGGGAGACCATTATACTCTTTAATCTCTGCAAAATTATAGAAATCGGTGTTATTATCTAATAATACAACTCTTTCATTCTCTCCTATCTCTCTCTACCACAACTTCGACAAGCAATTGTTCTTAAGTTCTTCATTTTGCCATATCCGATCTATCATAACTATATCGATTTCGTATCTCTAGGTTTATTATATTTGGTTACGATTTACTCCTTTTATCTTTTTGATTGTTTTAAAGCTTGTAAAGTAACATTTAACTTTTGAGTCAAACAATTTGGCACCGTTTGTGGGGATTTCGATAATCAAAATCATAATATCTACCTAGAGATCAACCCACCACCTTTCTCTACACCGCTCAAAAATCAAAGATGACTGAAAATGACACCAGATCCAAAGCTATAATGAGGGTCACAACCAACCTTCTTGGTCCTCTCAACGAAGCCAGTGACGATGCCATCATTAACGCAACTTCCAGCATCGCACCAGGTGCGCAGATCTTACATTCCCCATTCGAGGATCCAACAACCTTGCACGACAAAGTAGCTTCCACATCGGCTGTCCAGGAAGCACCCTCGGTGATCAAAAAGCTACTGGAAGAATGGCTGACAAGCACCTTAAGCGGTTTGGTTAAGAAATCACCACAAGGAAACATCAGGTCAGTGCCAACGATAAGTATCACCGCTGCCACGGGCGAACAGGAGGAAACACGAGCAAACAATTAACCCATCGAGGCACAGACCAGTGATGGCATGCTAACTTCCATCCTAAGAAAGATGGACAAAATGGAAAACAAAAACAAAGCACTCCGCGACCAGATGAAGGAACACTAGGAGAGGGTCGACAAAATCCCGGAGCCCCTAAGTTGCTACCAAAACATGACATGGGAAGGTTCGTAGATCAGCCATATTCTAAAGAAGTTGTCCCCTACTCTATCCCAAAAATCTTCAAAATTCCTCCCTCCTTGAGGGTGTACGATGGAACCACTGATCCCGAGGATCATCTGATCCACTACGTCACTGCCGTGAAGGGCAACAACCTATCAGAAGAACAGGTACCGTCGGTGCTGCTGAAAAAGTTTGGCGGGACATTAACCGGAGGGGCCTTGACGTGGTATTCCCAGCTACCCGATAAGGCAATATTAACGTTCAAAAAAATAGCGGATAAGTTCGTCACCACCCACAGGGGGTGAAAAGAAAGCAGAAGCAAGGGTCAACGACATCTTCGCCGTCAAACAAACCACAGGTGAAGGGCTCAGGGACTTCCTTGCCAGGTTTAACAGGATGAGGATGGGTCTGTTGAACGTGTCAGAAGGAATGGCAGTCACCGCCTTCCAAAACAGATTGAGAAGGGATGGATCAGGAGCAACTAATAAGCTGCTGAGCTGCCTCATAAAATACCCCCTACAAAATAGGAGGAGATCCACAACGTCTACTGCGCCGTGGTACGAGCGGGCAAGGATGATCTCAACGGGCCGACCCAACGGCTGACAATGATAAACTCAGAAATAAGGAAAGATCGACGCCATGAGGGACGTCGAGAACATCCCCCACGCTCCAACAGAGAACGACACCAGCCATACACAAGATCCTCCCATCCACCACCCAGGCACATGGACGCGTTACAACGACATGTCACCCCACTCCGAAATGAAAGAGGTACGCCCCCGTATTATCATCACATAACTTTTGCGTGTCTCCCTCAGAAATAGTGTACGCACTAGGAGAAGCTGGGCACCAAGGTGCAGTGGTCGCAAAAGATGAAATCAGACCCCGTTACAAGGAAATCAAACGTCCTATGCGAGTTCCATCATGAACGGGCACACAAAATCGAAGACTGCATAGGCCTACGGCAATATGTGGTCAAGATGCTAAACTAGGGATACCTGAGGGAATTACTTGGTGACAAAGGGAAAATCGACTTTGCATGCGGACGAGAACAATCCCGCGGGCCACCAAAGCCGCCCTCCCCAACACGGACAATAAACATGATCGTCGGCGGTGGTAACGACTCAACGATCAACCACGTTAAGTTCGCCAACACTCACAGGCTGAAGCGGACCATTTCCCACGAACAATATGATGACTTCGAAGGTAGTATCATCTTTGATAAGTCTGATGCCGACGATTTGTCTTTCCCTCACTATGATGCTTTGGTTATTACTTTACGCATTATTGATACGGATGTCAAAAGTGTCATGATCGACGATGGAAGCGGAACCTGTATTATCTATGCAAGGTTCCTTGCACAAATGGGATGCGAGGATAGGGTAATACCGCGCTGCATAACACTAACCGATTTTAACAATGCAGTGGAATGGACGTCCAAAGAGATAACACTACCCGTACTTGCGGGAGGAGTCACGCTAGAAACAATTTTCCATGTGGTAAACCAGGAGACGACGTACAACGTCATCATATGGCGCCCATGGATACATGCCATGCGAGCGGTCCCTTCAAGCCTTTACCAGGTGGTCAAATTCCCTACCCCATGGGGAATATTCAGCATCAGGGAAGAGCCACACACCCACAAGAGTTCTACAAAATAACCCAAGATTGCGCCCTCACCTAACAACTATGAGGGGCAAACGCGGAGGCATAACAATTAGCCGTTCCTGAGACTAAAATAGACCCGACAGCGGACGCCATCAAATATCCTGACATCGTGGAAGCATGTAAAGCGATAGTCGAAGATCTAGACCCAGTCCAATTGGACGATACCAACCCAGCAAGGAGAGACTACATCGGGCACGACCTCACCGACCCAAGTAAGTATCATGAATTCCTAACTAGCCATGCAGATCTATTCATTTTTTCCCATTCAGATATGCCAGGGATTTCGCGAGATATCACCACTCACAAGCTGAATGTTGATCCACTGCATCCGCTGGTAAGGCAAATGAGAAGGAAATTTAATGCCGCTATCGATGAAGCAGCCAGCGAGGAGGTAGACAAACTACTCACCAACGGCTCCATCAGGGAAACAAAGTACCCTCAATGGATCGCCAATGCATCATGGTTAAGAAGAAAAACGGAAATGGAGGATGTGCTTAGATTTCACCAACCTAAATAAAGCATGCCCAAAGGATTCATTCCCGCTTCCACACATCGACCAATTGATCGACACCACCGCACGACACAAACTGCTGAGTTCTTAGATGTTTATTCCGGCTATAATCAAATAATGATGGCCGAGGAAGATCAGGAGAAGATGGCCTTCATCACCCACTAAGGAACCTATTGCTACAAAGTGATGCCCGTCGGGCTAAAAAATACAGGGGCTACATACCAGAGATTGGTCACCAAAATGTTCAAAGATCAGCTTGGTAAGACCATGAAAGTCTATATCAACGATATTCTAGTGAAGTCGACGAAAAAAGAAGATCACATCGACCACCTAAAAGAAGCATTTGAAATATTGAGGAGGTACGGGATGAAACTGAATCCCGAGAAATGCACTTTTGGTGAGGCCTCAGGAAAGTTTTTAGGATTCCTCGTATCCCAACGAGGTATCGAAGTCAACCCAGACCAAATCAAGATAATAGATATGATACCCGAGGTACTAAACAGCAAAAAGCAAGTGCAAAAGGTAACTGGCCGAATGGCTGCCCTATCCAGATTCATCTCACGATCCTCCGACAGATGCCACAAATTTTTCAATATACTAAGAAAGGACAGTAGGTTGCAGTGGAACGAGAGGTGCGTCAAAGCCCTGAGAGAACTAAAGGCGTATCCATCCTTACCTCCACTACTAGCCAAAGCAGACCCGGGCGAGCCTCTACTGGATATCTGGCCGTGTTAGAAGTCGACATCAGTGCAGTATTGGTCCGCGAGATTAAAGGTATGCAATCCCCTATCTATTACATTAGAAAAAAACCCTGGTGGACATTGAAACACGGTATCCACACCTTGAAAAACTAGCCCTGGCAGTGGTCACAGCTTCACGAAAGCTCAGACCCTATTTCCAACGCCACCCCATAAAACTAATGACTACCTTCCCCTTGAGAAGCATACTACATAAGCCCGAATTATCAGGCAGGCTCGCCAGATGGGCCATAGAGCTCAGCGAACACGATATCTCATACCTTCCGAGAACCGCCATCAAGTCACAGGTCCTTGCCGACTTCGTGGTCGACTTTCAATGTAAAGATACTACCAGAGGCGGAATAAGAGGCACACCGTGCCCCCTCCAACATCGACCTATGGGCTCTCTATACGGACGGTGCCGCTAATGCCTCGGGATCGGGACTGGACTTCTCCTCGGAGTCCCCAGTGGCACAATAATTCGTCAGTCCATACGATGCCCTGAGATGGCTAACAACAAGGTCGAGTATGAAGCTGTTATCGCATGTATAAAATTGGCCATCAAGTATGGAGCTCACCGACTTGTTCTCCATTGCGACTCCCAGCTCGTGGTGAACCAAGTTACTGGGACTTACCAAATCAAGGAGCAGAGATTACAAAAGTACCAGGCGAAGATCCACGGATTAATGTCCGAACTCGACGAATGCCGCTTTGAGCAGGTTCCCAGGGCACAAAAAGCCGAGGCGGATGGACTGGCAAAACTGGCCGCAGCCACTAAAAACTTCGACAAAGAGAGCGTGGTCACCCTCATCCATTCTAGCCATTGATCATACAGAGGTACTCTCATTAAATTTAACTTAGGACGACGCAACCAATTCATGTCCTACCTACAAAAAAGGACATTCCCACTTTCAAAAAGGAAGCCAAGAAGCTCCGCGTACAGGCCGTCCGATACTGCCTAATAAACTATGAGCTCTACAAAAGGACCTTTGGCGGGCCCCTGGCCAAATGCCTAGGTCCTAATCAAACGACACTAGTACTAGAGGAAGTACACGAAGGCCATTGCGGCGCCCATACAGGCAACCGCGCCCTCGTGCGCTACCTAATACGGGCCAGCTACTATTGGCCAACTATGAAGAAAGAAGCGGAAGAATATGTCCGCCGATGCGAACAATGCCAGAGGTTCGCCCCCATGATACACCAACCAGGAGAACCCCTCAACTCAGTCACTTACCAATGGCCTTTCATCAAATGGGGAATGGACATAGTCAGCGATGAGGAAAGGTACGATTTATATTAGTTTTAACTAACTATTTTTCAAAGTGGGTAGAAGCCGGTGTATACGCCCAAATATGTGAACAAGAAATCATCGCGTTCATATGGAAAAGCATCATCTACCGCTTCAGCATTCCTAAAGAAATAACCTGCGACAACGGACGACAGTTCATCGGTCAGAAAACAATCGAACTCTTCGACAAATGGCATATTAAATGAATACTCTCCACGCCATACCACCCCGCCGCCAACGTCTAGAAGAATCATCCAATAATATGATATTAATCATACTGAAAAAGAAGCTCGAAGGCGCCAAAGGGTTATGGCCTGAGCTACTGCCAGAAGTGCTATAGGCACACTAGACCACACCCAAATCCTCCACAGGAGAAACATCATACTCACTGGTCTACAGAACCGATGCAGTCATACCGGTCGAAGTCGGTATTCCAAGCATGAGGCATTCGCATACAAGCGGAGCAGAAAATGACATGAACAAACTTCAAGACCTCGACGAGGCCGAGGAAAGAAGAGAAATGGCCCACATAAGAATGGTGGCTCAGAAACAACAAGTCGATGTTACTACAACAAGAGGGCCAAGATATGATCACTCAAAGTGGGCGACTACGTCCTCAAAGCAAAAACCTTGGCATCAAGAGACCCAAGTGAAGGAAAACTTGGCACCAACTGGGATGGACCATACAAATTACTGCGGTAGCAGATAAAGAGTCATTCCAACTGGAAACAATGGAAGAAAAATGCTCCAAAACAATTGAAACATCGCCCACCTCAAGTATTTCCATTTCTGAAAGGCGCCTCCCGAGTCGTACTTTTTTTCCCTTACCCGAGTTTTGTCCCAATTGGGTTTTCTCGGGAAGGTTTTTAACAAGGCAGTAGAGGAGACGCTCGGAGATACTCATGAGGAAAGTTCTGATACCCTAAGCGTACCGGCGATCGGCACGAATGGCGTATCACAGGGACTAGGGCTACAACCATCTCCAATGTATGAAAGGCTACGTCCATCTCCAATGTATGAAAGGCTACGACCATCTCCAATGTATGAAAGGCTACGACCATCTCCAATGTATGAAAGGCTACGACCATCTCCAATGTATGAAAGGCTACGACCATCTCCAATGTATGAAAGGCTACGGCCATCTCCAATGTAAGAAAGGCTACGACAATCTCCAATGTAAGAAAGGCTACAACCATCTCCAATGTAAGAAAGGCTACGACCATCTCCAATGTAAGATAGACTACAACCATCTCCAATGTATAAAGGCTACGGCCATCTCCAATGTATGAATGGCTACGGCCATCTCCAATGTATAAAAGGCCACGACCGTCTACAATGAATAAAAGGTCACGGCCATCTACAATGAATAGAGGGATAAGGCCAGCTACAACGTATAAAGAGGCTAAGGCCATCTATAATGTATGAAAGGCTACAGCCATCTCCAATGTATGAAAGGCTACGGCCATCTCTAATGTATGAAAGGCTACGGCCATCTCCAATATATGAAAGGCTATGGCCATCTCTAATGTATGAAAAGCTACGGCCATCTCCAATATATGAAAGGCTACGGCCATCTCGACACGGTCGAGGTCACGTACATGGTCACAACTATCTCTAACGTATAAATGGCCAAGGCCACTATCGTAATAAGTCGACTTAGCTCGACTACGACAAATTAACTCGACACGGTCGAGGTCACGTACATGGTCACGACAATCTCTAACGTATAAATGGCCAAGGCCACTGTCGCAATAAGTCAACCTAGCTCGACTACGACAAACAAAACAACTCGACAACGGTCGATATACATGGTTATGACCATCTCTAACGTATAAATGGCCAAGGCCACTATCATGATAAGTCGCCTTAGCTCGACTATGACAAATTAACTCGACACGGTTGAGGTCACGTACATGGTCACAACCATCTCTAAATAGTGAAGGCCACTATCATAATAAGTCGACCTAGCTCGATCACAGCAAACAAAATAACTCGACAACGGCCGATATCACATATATAACTACGGCAAGCACATGAAATAAAAGATACGGAGGGAAATAGCAAAAGATTAGCTTCTATTATCCTCAAAGAAAGTATATATGTACAAGGGGGTCTATTTACACCCCCAAAAAACTACAAAAACGAAATAAATACAAGTCCTAGCCACCACCACCCTGTCCGCCGTTACCAGCTGGCTCATCATCTCTTCTACTACCGCCCTCGGTCCGATAAGCCCCAAAAATCCAGGATCCGGAAGCTAGACGGTTAACGTCTTCTGAGGTATAGCCCATTCGATCTAGAGAATCACAACTGTACACACAGGCTTCTCGGGCGACCCAAACCAAACGACGCTGGTCCTCAACCTCTGCCTCAGTGGCACGACCTGCAGCAAGCAAATCCTCAAACACCGCCAGCTTGGCTTCGGCGTATAACCACATGTCATGTGCCTCACCAAGAACACTGTCATCGGACCTAATCTCTGCAGCCTGCCATAAGAGAATCAATCTCAACTGTCAGTGTGTTAAGTTTGGCGGTTAAGGCGTTGACCTCGGCACGCATATTAGCGGCCTCTGCCGCTACCCTACGATCGATCTCCAACTCATCCTCCTTTGACTGGAGAAGAGTCTCTAGTTCAATATTCTGAACAAGACAGTCACTAAATGATCATCTACTTCCTCTAATTGATCCACTCACTCCCGCTTCTGAGCCTCTGACTACTCCATGCCCGCACGAAAAACTTGAAACTGCGGGTCCTGAGCGTATAGGTCCGCCAACGTCTGGTGCTTGGCGCGACACTCCTTATATTTCTTCACCACCCTCTTAAGTGTGGCGGACTTCTTCTGCACCCGGCAGCCCCTTTCTACTTCCAAAATGAGGGTCTGCATAAAAGAAAACAAATCAGCATACACCCAAGGTTAATTCTACAAAACGTAAAGAACAAAATATACCTGCAAAGCTGCACCGGCGACTCTTTGGGATAGATCCCTGTCGCTGACTTCCTTTAAACTCTCACTCTCGGTGGCCGCACATAGCAGAGTCATATCTGTTGCGGCCTGCTCGCTATTCTTCAATAGGTTGTATCCACTTGGAATCACAATCTGGCTGCTGGACCCATCCGTCGTCATCCCCACACGGGCTCGATCCCTCCTTGGTGTATCTGTATCTGTAGGGGCCGTCTCAGGCTCCGCCCTCTCCTCGTCACCCGCTTCCTCGGCAGCAGCCGATACACTACCCTCCGGAACATGTACGGGGGAAGCATCGAGAACTCCCCTCCCCTGGGGAGCCAACCTCCCTGAGCGGATGGCGTCGGCCATTTCCTTTTAATATAATACAGAGTAAATATTACTTCCTCTGTTTTAATTTAGATGACATATTTTTCTTAATGTTGTCAATGTTTTCGAAACAAGAAAACATGCGGCTCCTCGCCTTCGAAAGTCTCTTCCACGGGTCGAGGGGATGTTGAAGAAGGAGTCACTTCGCTCGTGGACTCAACTACAAGAACAACCTCAGTTTAAATGACCTCGGGCACGCCCTCACTTACAAAATCTCGGGGCACGTACTCATCCCCAGAATCAGTCCCCACTACCGACGAGGCTACGATGTTCTGTCTCATCCTCCTCCTTTTAGGGGCGCTCCGACCTGCCAATATAAGATAGGTCAAGCAGCGAAACCTAAAATGAAACCTCCAAACTTTTGGTCGAGGCATTACCTGGTGGGCCATATTGATTGCGGAATGCAGACCTTGTAGGACATTCCTCTACCAAGGGAATCACCCTCTCCACCCACAACCTAATGTCTTCAGCGGGTCGGGGTGGAGTATCCCTTGCTGCAAAAAAAAAAGAACATGAAAAGAAGTTACAATAACCGTACGGTCAAAGGTTGCAAACAATACTTAATACGAGTAAAGATACTCACGTTCCGGATTTCACCTCTCCGAAAATCATATAGGGTTCGACACTAGGTGCTCCGTCCTGATGTAGACGAACTTGTGCCAGAAGCGGTGATTGGTCTTATCATCAGCCCTAATGACCAGGCCCCTTATGCCACAGCTCTTTAGTTGCAGCATCGAGCCCCTTATATATATAGCCAGGGCTAAATAACTGCAACAAGTGATGGACCGAAACGCTGAATCCAGCCCTGGTCGCGTAGGTGGTCATGATACGACACACCTTCCAAATATAGGGAGTAAGCTGAGCCGGTCACACGTCATAGAAGCGGCAAAGCTCCTCCACATGGGGATAAATCGGAAGACCGTATACAACCAGGAATGGGTATTCATAAAAAGTGTAAAACCCCGGCTGGTGTACATTGATATAATTGGTACCTGCCGGCTCCATAACCATGTGGTCTAGGATTTGGTAATCTTCTGTAAACCATCCAAATGCGGTCGTAAGAACTCGGTATGATCCCACGGCGGAGTCGAGCTTTTAGTCGGGAAATCACTTAGAGCATGAATCTCTTTGGGAAGAACGTTTTTCACACTTAGAGGGACGAGAGGTTTTTGGGCCATGTTCCTACCACCCGAAGGTGGTGGAACCCTAGATGGGGTATCATCTTGGCCTCTCCTGTTGTGTTGTCCGTGTTTTTCCATAATGATTATTTATACGAATCAAATTCTAACAGGTAATAGACTGGTTTCAACATAAATTGCTAAGCCAGCCTGACCAATCCATATCAACCACGGAGCTTGAAGCTCTCTTTAACCCATTTAAGCAAATTAATTCAAGAAATAACAGCGATATATGTAACGAAAACGGGGAACCAAGTCCCATAATACATCAACTCCCATAGACCAAGGGTCAAGAGTCATGAGCCTCTACCGAACATGAGTGTATAAAGGTTTACAAGATACCAAGTGCGGAAAGAAATGTCAATACAAAATCAAAAGACAGTAGAGAAGGAATATCGGGTCCTGCGGACTCTGCACCTACCTCGAATATCCACAAACGTCGCCTCGCACAGCTACTGGATCACTGCTGAGAGGTACCTGGATCTGCACACAAGGTGCAGGGAGTAAAATGAGTACTGCCAGACTCAGTGGTAATAAACAAGGGTAAGACAACGCAGATAAGAAATCCGCAATAAAGCACTATGTAAAGCTATAATCAGCTACCCTGTCATAGAATCAATCTTCACTGTACCTGTTCCAACAAATACCAATAAATAGCATAACAACTAGCAGATGTAGCTAAATGCAATGCAATGCATGATATGACCGCTACGGCGTGTAGCCCGACTCCAATTTTGGGTACCCGTGCTCACTGTGGGGGTTCAGACTCCGGAGGGGCTCCTACAGCCCAAGCACATCTCATAGAGATATTCCTGCGGCGTGCAGTCCGATCCAACATATATCTCGCCGCGGCGCGCAGCCCGATCCACTACTAGTCAGCTAATATGCAGATACAGCCTCGCAGGCTCAAAAGTAGTTTTTGAAAACTCTTTTATCATTTTTCAGTTGGAAAACAGTAATATCAAGTTCCACAGATTGGAATTAGCATAATAACAAAAATAGTTGCGGACTAGTAGTAAACTAGCATGTCTATATGATAAGACAATGATAACGATCCTCGCGGGATCCAATAACCGGCTCACGGCCCACATGTATACTCAAACGCCCAAGAAGGGGGTTCCTCGGCTCAAGAGTGGCCATTATCACAATATATATATATATATGCAACCATCCGAGAAGGAGGTTCGACGACTCGAGAATAGCCAATAATACAGTATCAACAGGTCAGACTAATATATAGTCTCCAGTTCATGATCGACCCCGCACTCTCAAGAGTGTGCGTGTCTCGCCGCTATACAGCGTCACAAAGTGGTATACCGGGGTTTCGAACCCGCTGGTCATCACCCACATCTATTACTCACCTCAATACAGGCGCGACGACTACTCCGCAATGCCCTTGCCACGAGAATCAAGCTCCGCACGTGTAGAATCTGATCAAATACAGTAGAAACACAACAAATTAGGCCAATGGGACGACACCCAATCAATACAACTCAATTTACATCAAAATTCCCAAAGTTGTCAAAACCCGACTTTCGGTACGCTTATCGAAAAATCACGAAAGTCACATATTCGGAACCCTCATCTCAATACGAGTCTAAGCATATCAATTTTACCAAAATCGGACTCCATTTGCCCATTCAAAACCTTGATTTTCTAAAGTTCAAGCCTAGGGCTAAATCCTCCATAAATTACCCCAAATTCCTCCATTTTCATGATATAATTGCATAATATTACCAATACTAATCATAGTTTAAGTCCATAGATGATTACCTCATGATTTCCCTTGAATTTCTCTTCAAAATCGCCCAAATCGCCTCTAAAGCCGAGACCCAAAATGTGTGAAATGTTCTGAAATTTTTCTAACTTCTGATACACTTACTTACAGCGATTTTCGCTTCTGCGGAACATTTTCCGCTTCTACGCTCCCGTATCCGCGACCAAAGGGTCGCTTCAGCGGTTCCAGGCCTAGCCGGCCAAATCCGCTTCTGCGATATACGGACCGCCTCTGCGCGTCCGCTTCTGCGAAGCTTTTCCCGCTCCTGCGGGTTTTCCCGCTTCCGCGTCTAGGCGTCCGCTTCTGCGGACTCGCCTAAGCGGCTAGCCTTCCGCTTCTGCGATACTTCCCCCATAGCCCTTGGCCGCTTCTGCGGCTCAATATCCGCTTCAGCGGTGCCGCACCTGCGGGCTCCTTTCCGCT
Source organism: Nicotiana noctiflora (assembly GCA_032618575.1). NCBI lineage: Eukaryota > Viridiplantae > Streptophyta > Magnoliopsida > Solanales > Solanaceae > Nicotiana > Nicotiana noctiflora. Next base: position 8,031 of record JASVEL010014224.1, on the reverse strand, counting down.
TCCGCGATCCAAGCGCTTCTGCGCTCCCTTATCCGCTTCTGCGGACTCGCTCCTGCGACCACAATTCCGCAGGAGCGAAAATGACAGAACCAGAACTCTTCAACCTGCAATTTTCCATGATTTTCTTCCGTTTAACCATCCGAAAACACCCCGAGGCCCCCGGGACCTCATCCAAACACACCAACACATCTTAATACCTTATTCGAACTTGCTCAAATCCTCAAAACACGTCTAACAACATCAAAACCCATAATTCGCATCGAATTCAAGCCTAAATTCCTTAAAACATTCCAAATTACACATTCAATCAAAAACCCGACCAAACGACGTCCGAATGACCTGAAATTTTGCAGGCACATCCAAAATCACCTAACGAAGCTATTGCAACTGTCGGAATTCCATTCCGACTCCCCGATCAAAATCTCACCTACCGTTCGGATTTCGCCAAAATTCAACCTTAGCCAATTCAAGCCTATTTCTACACCGGGCCTCCAAATTCAATTCCGATCGCTCCCCTAAGTCACAAATCACCTTCCGGAACTAACCGAATCATCGGAATCCGATTCCGAGCCCTCTAACCAAATAGTCAACTCCGGGTTGACTTTCCTTATTCAAGTTTCCTTCACAAAGGCTATATGCCTCATTTTCAATCCAATTCACTCCTAACTCACCCGATAGACTTTAACATTGATATAAAATCATAAAACATGTATTTACAACATAACGGGGTGGTAATTCTCGTGACGACGGGCCGGGTCGTCACATTCTCCCCAACTTAAACAAACGCTCGTCCTCGAGCGGACTCGGAGTTGTACTAGAAGCAACCCAATAGCTGAATGGCCTTACCAAGCATATACTCGGGCGATCATACATCACCCTATCTCACACGAGTCCGAAAACACCATATAGTCAAAATTTCACAGCCCATCTGAACCATAAATCACATTGTACTTTCTGAAATCATATGCCAAATGCAAATCTCATGCATATACTCAGGATACACTCGAATCCACTGCAATAACCCATATTCACTACTCCGGGTGAGATCATATGATGTATCAAACAACCCAATCACTCGAGACGATAGTCTCTAATCACAACAACTGGCCACAATCACCAAATACTAGCCGAAAACCTCTTTCATTAGATAGAGTCTTATTCCAACACCTCCATATCCTGCCCACGGCAGCTGAAGCACGCGATATACCGAACCCATCTCTCAGGTTAACCATTCGTGAATCTATTTCCCTTTTAAAACCGGTACCACAAAATGTTTCGGAGCCAAACCTCGATTTTTACCTTTCTAACAAGCTAAGATCCAATATGCTCGTATTCATTAATGACTCCAACGGTCATTTCAATCATAACACACCACACCGGTGACATGACATCTCAACCACCGGCCTAAGCCGTGACGAGCACAACATAGGCTCCAACAGAAACGTCTGCACACACTCGAATCATGACAGCTCAAATCATGATAACTGTCTCCAGCAAAAGAGCTGCAATTCAATTCCTCTGTGCCATCATAACATAGAACTGAGATCGCGTCTCGCATTATAGAAATAGAGTACCCGAATCCTTCTCGAGAGGTCATAACATCACGTGGCCTTGCCACGATTTGTGATTCTATCCAAACACTATTATTCATGAAGCACGTCAAGCTACGAAGCTCAAAACGGTTAGCCACGCACACATCTAGGTCTTGGACCCAAGCAATCAACCTCACCCACGGTGAAACAATTAACATATGCTATCAAATCCTGAAAGGACACAACCGATGTGCCATTCGCCGAGCGATACTCAATACGGACTTTTCCTCAGAAGCGAGGAAGTATTGTATACCAGGTAGCTTATAACTAACTCTATTTTCACATTACACTGTTGCGGCGTGCAACCCGCTCCAATGACATACCCGTGGCGGCGTGCCACCCGATCTAGATACCATACCCGTGGCGGCGTGCCACCCGATCCAAGTAACCCTCGTCAAATAAATACGCGTCGAGTCAAGTTGCTCATCATAATAAACATATATAGCCTCAAGTTTGGCCACAAGAACCGCATCCGACAAAGTTACTCAATACCAGAACCAAATCAACGATAGAAACCTCTGCACTGATATCCGCCACGAAGGCCCAACCGAACAAGCAATACCCACCAGCCGTCTGCTGGTCCTGAGGTACAACTACCCCGCTGGAGCATACTCTGATGCACTCTGCTACACAATTTGTGCCATACCATCATAGTCTATATCACATTAGTCTAGATAACCTGGCCCAATGATGACCAGCCAGCAATCAAGTATCATAATCCAAATTCGTCATCTCAAGCCGAGAGAAAAAGCCACTAGAGCTTCTAATTTTCGATAATCACAAAACAGTGTCGATACACATGATATTCAACCACCGCATAGGCGGACTAACGAGAACTTCAAGTCTCCAACACATATATAACACATGAATCACTATGCCTGATTCCGTACTCCACCGTACGAATACATAACGCACATCAAGCGTCCATTCATACCACGAAAGCCATTCAGGAATTTCACTATGCCATCAACGACTCAATTATTACAGTCGATCCAACAAGAGAATACCACCATACCACTAGATATTATCAGTTTACATTACCTTGTCCTTTTGGACCATATACCCTGCCAAATTACTAGAATAGCAGTACCATTTTCTTAAATTATCAGAAAGATCGATTTTTAATTCACCTGCAGCTGTCCGCGCTGCTCAATAATTTTATTGACTTCCCATATATTATGAACCGATCTCAAAACCTAGAATATACCATTATCAACTTTCCATAACACATCGTGTATACCATATCACACTAAGACAACATGGAAATTCATATCCCTTTCCTCCGCCTCAACATTGGCGCACTCAACTAGTCAAGGACTCTCGTGATCCCATATAGAAGAAAACTCATTACACATTCCACGCTTCGCATATCGATAGGAATATACTAATCTTCAAACCATGATAAAACACAACACAAACTATTTCTTCCCATTCATTGCATAAGTTTAACTGCCAGGACCGAGTCCTTATACCCATATCAAGTTACACAATTGTCAGCACTCAAGAGCTTCGCTGCACAATATCTGCAAGACTCATTACTTCAACCACATACCAGGAATCAATCGTATTCCTTTTTATACCATTCTGGTTTATTAACAAGTTGTTCCATTTACCCAGTTTCCTTTCTGATTCATCTCTTAATTTCATATCAGTCTTTACTGTAGTACGACAATGCCTCAACCCTTTTTACCACACAAGACTCGTACGCAAGACCACACGGTCTAAGACCCATAGGCCACCGAATACTCTCTCAATGTTTCCCAAAAGTACCACATTCTACCACACTTTATTTTGATGAACTTCCCGCGATTTTTAAATTGTTATCATTACTTCCCAATGCGGATACGTAGAATCCCATCATTCACATGATATAACACAAGCTTTGATCTTTTCTAACGAAACCGCCATCTATTGCCACATACACAATCTTAAGGCACCTGACCGTTACAAGCAAAATCTTGAACATTGCAAACCATTCTTGGGCGTCATTCACCCTTATTCAGTTATAATTCAACTGTCTTATTGAACAGAACCACTCGTGTCTTGTTAGAATTCCGACATCGCAGAACATGATTACATACAGATCCAATTAGCTATCTTTCTTTTCTATACACTGAACATTCTTTACCAACATATCAGTTCAAAATACCCTAGTATTTCTTCACATCTACGAAGCACCATAACCTTTATCAGAATTTTCCCAACATACTTAGAGACAGAATCACATAGCACACAATAGTGCAATTAGTTAATCAATAGCAACCTCCCCAACTTAGCTCGGAGCCATACATCAAAGCACTTTTAGCCACTCATAGCCTTCTTACTCCAATGATACCACAAAGTTCTAGTTAGATTGAACTCAAGTCATTTGCAAGCTTCGGCGAAGATTCGAATCATCAGAAATATTAACTCTTTTGCAATTCTTGCATTCATTCACACACAACAGTTACGCCCACTCTTTAGGTGACAATCTTTCTAAGTCCCAAATTTTCCAAAAATTTCGACAGAGTTTCCTTTGCAAATTGGCCTATCCACCTGCCAGAGAATCACCAAAACCACCCTAACAATACACCCACAACTCAACAAGATATCACAATGTATTTCAACAACATTAAATCTCAATACTATACGAATCATATTATCACAATTTATACTTGAACCTGCGCTGTACCTGCTCGAATCATAACACATATCAAATACCTTTCAATTACACATGAGGATCAACCCTCCTACTTCTTCTCAATTTGGCATTTCATCACAATACCTTCCACGAGGATACACATAGCAAAATCACTTTAGTCTTCCTGAGTTTAAACTCGTTCCACTACACCTAAGGCACTTTACCCTCCAATTACGAGATATGATAATTATTCACCATGCCCATAGCTCGGGGCTACACAACAAATTAGATAAGAGTCGAACAATTAACAGATCATCCATTAGTAAGCCTCCCTAATACTCTACAGATCGGCACAAGGCCCCAAACACGGCTACTAGCCCAAGTACATAGATATAAGCCAGTCTCAGTCACTTTACACAGTAATTTATCAATCGGGGAGGATCAAGTCCAAATCCCCAATCATAATACCACCACACTCGTCACATGACGCGTGTTCCATCTCAGGACAGCACTGTATAGTGCAAATATACGGGATTTCAAACCCTCAGTACATTATCTATTGCCACCACTCACAAAATCAGCACCTCAATGCTCAAGTCATAAACAAGGTCCAGCCTCAAGTCATCCTGACTGGCCCAACAAGAACTCACCGAGATTATATCTTGCCCCTCGTTCGAGGAAATCATAAGCCATAAGGCAATTAAATTACTGAGCGCTCGATGCGTACACAGACGTGTGGAAGGAATTTCAAAAATTATATCTCAAGCCGAATCAAGTACGCACGATAAGAATTCCAAGAAATGTGAAGTGTTTCCTAAAGGTTCGCAGCCTCCCGAGGATAAGTACAGGCGTCCCCGTACCGATCCACAAGACTCTACTAACCGGCTCAAGACTCACGAGGCCTAGTAAACCTAGGCTCTGATACCAACTTGTCACGACCCCAAATCCGGTCGTGATGGCGCCCAACACATTGCTAAGCCAGCCTGACCAATCCATATCAACCACGGAGCTTGAAGCTCTCTTTAACCCATTTAAGCAAATTAATTCAAGAAATAACAGCGATATATGTAACGAAAACGGGGAACCAAGTCCCATAATACATCAACTCCCATAGACCAAGGGTCAAGAGTCACGAGCCTCTACTGAACACGAGTGTATAAAGGTTTACAAGATACCAAGTGCGGAAAGAAATGTCAATACAAAATCAAAAGACAAGAGGAAGGAATATCGGGTCCTCGGACTCTGCACCTACCTCGAATATCCACAAACGTCGCTTCGCACAGCTACCGGATCACCGCCGAGAGGTACCTCTGGATCCGCACACAAGGTGCAGGGAGTAAAATGAGTACTGCCAGACTCAGTGGTAATAAACAAGGGTAAGACAACGCAGATAAGAAATCCGCAATAAAGCACTATGTAAAGCTATAATCAGCTACCCTGTCATAGAATCAATCTTCACTGTACCTGTTCCAACAATTACCAATAAATAGCATAACAGCTAGCAGATGTAGCTAAATGCAATGCAATGCATGATATGACCGCTACGGCGTGTAGCCCGACTCCAATTTTGGGTACCCGTGCTCACCGTGGGGGTTCAGACTCCGGAGGGGCTCCTACAGCCCAAGCACATCTCATAGAGATATTCTTGCGGCGCGCAGTCCGATCCAACATATACCTCGCTGCGGCGTGCAGCCCGATCCACTACTAGTCAGCTAATATGCAGATACAGCCTCGCAGGCTCAAAAGTAGTTTTTGAAAACTCTTTTATCATTTTTCGGTTGGAAAACAGTAATATCAAGTTCCAGAGATTGGAATTAGCATAATAACAAAAATAGTTGCGGACTAGTAGTAAACTAGCATGTCTATATGATAAGACAATGATAACGATCCTCGCGGGATCCAATAACCGGCTCACGGCCCACATGTATACTCAAACGCCCAAGAAGGGGGTTCCTCGGCTCAAGAGTGGCCATTATCACAATATATATATATATATGCAACCATCCGAGAAGGAGGTTCGACGGCTCTAGAATAGCCAATAATACAAGATCAACAGGTTGGACTAATCTATTGTCTCCAGTTCATGATCGACCCCGCACTCTCAAGAGTGTGTGTGTCTCGCCGCTATACAGCGTCACAAAGTGGTATACCGGGGTTTCGAACCCGCCGGTCATCACCCACATCTATTACTCACCTCAATACGGCGCGACGACTACTCCGCAATGCCCTTGCCACGAGAATCAAGCTCCGCACGCGTAGAATCCGATCAAATACAGTAGAAACACAACAAATTAGGCCAATGGGACGACACCCAATCAATACAACTCAATTTACATCAAAATTCCCAAAGTTGTCAAAACCCGACTTTCGGTACGCTTATCGAAAAATCACGAAAGTCACATATTCGGAACCCTCATCTCAATACGAGTCTAAGCATATCAATTTTACCAAATTCGGACTCCATTTGCCCATTCAAAACCTTGATTTTCTAAAGTTCAAGCCTAGTGGCTAAATCCTCCATAAATTACCCCAAATTCCTCCATTTTCATGATATAATTGCATAATATTACCAATACTAATCATAGTTTAAGTCCATACATGATTACCTGATGATTTCCCTTGAATTTCTCTTCAAAATCGCTCAAATCGCCTCTAAAGCCGAGACCCAAAATGTGTGAAATGTTCTGAAATTTTTCTAACTTCTCATACACTTACTTACAGGCGATTTTCGCTTCTGCGGAACATTTTCCGCTCCTACGCTCCCGTATCCGCGACCAAAGGGTCGCTTCAGCTAACCCAAGCCTATTTGGCAAAATCCCGCTCCTGTGATCCATGGACCGCCCTAGCGCGTCCGCTTCTGCTTAATTTCTCTCGCTCCTGCGGATTTCCCCGCTCCGCGTCTATGCGTCCGCTCTCGCGGACTCGCCGCAACGGCTACCATTCCGCTTCGCGATACTTCCCATGCCCTTGCCGCTTCCGCGATCGCCGCTCCGCTCCGCGTGCCGCACTCGCGGACTCATCTTCCGCTTCCGCGATCCGAGCGCTTCTGCGGTCCATGTCCGCTTCCGCGGACTCGCTCCTCGCGACCACAATTCCGCAGAGCGAAAATGACGAACCAGAACTGCTTCAACTCGCAATTTTTCCATAATTTTCTCCCGTTTAACCATCCGAAAACACCCCGAGGCCCCCGGACCTCATCCAAACACACCAACACATCTTAATACCTTATTCGAACTTGTTCCAATCCTCAAAACACGTCTAACAACATCAAAACCCACTAATTCGCATCGAATTCAAGCCTAAATTCCTTAAAACATTCCAAATTACACATTCAATCAAAAACCCGACCAAACGACGTCCGAATGACCTGAAATTTTGCAAGCACATCCAAAATCACCTAACGAAGCTACTGCAACTGTCGGAATTCCATTCCGACTCCCGGATCAAAATCTCACCTACCGTTCGGATTTCGCCAAAATTCAACCTTAGCCAATTCAAGCCTATTTCTACACCGGGCCTCCAAATTCAATTCCGATCGCTCCCCTAAGTCACAAATCACCTTCCGAAACTAACCGAATCATCAGAAATCCGATTCCGAGCCCTCTAACCAAATAGTCAACTCCGGGTTGACTTTCCTTATTCAAGTTTCCTTCACAAAGGCTATATGCCTCATTTTCAATCCAATTCACTCCTAACTCACCCGATAGACTTTAACATTGATATAAAATCATAAAACATGTATTTACAACATAACGGGGTGGTAATTCTCGTGACGACGGGCCGGGTCGTCACAGGTCCATTTGGATTGAAAACTTTTTA